>BTPG01000006.1:149363973-149657898 GCA_036245525.1 Semisulcospira habei
TATGCATAAAAGGGGTTGGCAGTCTTGTTATGTGTAAACATGTGTTGTACAGAGCTTGTGAGTTTTCGGAAATCGACTCTGACAGTATAGAGAGACAATGGAGAGTAATTTTTTAATTATTTGGGGGGTGTGTAAAATGACATTATATTATTATATTTAACTGAGTGTACTATCAGGATTTTGGTTTGATTTGAGAGAAACGGCAGTGAAGAAGTTAATGACCGTAATTAGTTAATTAATTAAGGTCATTAGGTGTTGACAGAGATAATAGTTATAGAGAAATACAATAGGAGATCCGTAAGATAATCAGATCAATGAGGCCGCATCGGTCATGCTCGTCACTTTTTAAAAATCAAAGGGTTGATTCGGTAATGACGGGGGTGTAATGGTGTCAAAAATTTTAATATTAAAAATGACGTAATTTAATGATGGATGCGGCTTTATTGAATTCATTGCCTTACGGATCTCCTATTGTATTTCTCTCGCCTGGTACAGGGGAAGTAACTGTTCACTGACACATGCTTTGGTTTGTATCGGTGGATATCGTGTCATATTTCTGACTACTGATGCTTAAAAACTAAACATATATCACTTACACAATTAAAGTGAATTGCAGAGCATATCGAATAAACATAAGTGCTTTTGAATGCGTAAACAAGGCTGGTTCAAGTGAATCGAGGATGCCGCCATCTCGAAGCGATAGCCGCCATCTTGTAGGCGGCTTCGCAGAGCAGCCGATGAAAGTGGGGTTCAGAAAACTGACCTAAAATCATATTTTGGTGGTACTTTAGTGATGATACTTGATAGATTCAATTTTGAAAATGATTTCTCCGCTTAAATCTTACAGAATCGTGCGTCACATCACGCAATTCTAGCCATAATAGACCTGACTCCACGGCATCGCTTTACCGTTGCAGTCCTCGGTGTTTGGGCTTGAATGACGTCAGATTGGGGTGTGACCGAGTGGACGGCACTGATTGGGCGAAAGGGTAAAATGTTTCGGCGAAATGTTTTGCGAATAGGGACAAGTTCTATTTCGTGAAATGTGTCGTTTCGCATTTCGTGAAACGGTGAAATGTTGGAGAAATGTCTGAAATGCGGACATTTCGACGAAATGTTTCGTTTCGTTTCTCCGTGTGAGGAAGCCTTTACGAGGCAGAGCATTATAGCTGTTATTTTCAGATTCAATCCCTTAACTGCCACGGCAAGGCAAACGCTGCACAGCTGCAAGAGACATAAAGCCTTACCGCATTCGCGTGGGCTCATGAGTATGTATGTCTCTTGTTAGTCATATATTCTTTGTGTCTATTTTTGGTCCCAGTTACGTCTGTTTCATGACATGAATGTCGGTCAGCGTGCCATCGTTTCAGACGCGAAATTCGTGATCACTGGCAGCTAAGGGGTTAATGTCGTTAGTTCTCTCAGGAACGGCCGTCTTGTGCGCACGCACACACACATACATACATGCATACCTACACACACACCGTCCAGTCCAAGACCGTCACCATTGCCCAGCAAGGTCGCCTTCGTTACCCAAACCCAGAGACTAATCTTGTTGCCTTTAGACGGCAGAAAAAGGGATAATTTTAGTGTAGGCACATGAGGCACGACCCCCGATCGATCTGTTTGTCATTCTAGCCTGAGTCTGGCGGACTGCAAAGGGGTTGGTACCAGAAAAAAAAATTCATTTAACTCATTCTACCCCAACAACGAAAACCCCAAATTTTGCCGTTGTCCTCTGAAGACTGCATTGCAGTGCATGACACACAGTGCATGACACAGATCGACTATGATAGTTCAAGTGTGATGCCAGAATAGCTTGGCGCCCATAGGCGCCAAGCTATTCTGGCATCACCCTTATGGTCGATCCTTATATAGCTGTGGTGTGTCTGGGGTAGAATGAGTTAACCCTTTGTGTGTCTGTAGCGGATTTTGTCGCGATGATGCCTTGCGACAAAATCCTCTACCGACACGCAGAGGGTTAAATTAACTGACATGTCTTTTTCCCCCCCTCCTTTTCTGGACCGCGTCGTGTGTGTGTCTTTGTTGGTTATTTGCTTGCAAAGTGGCCTCCGAGGATCTGTAGTTCTTCGCAGCTAGAAGGCGTTCTGTGCAGGGATGAATCTACAGCCCAGACCGTTAGCTCGCCGCAATTGCAATAAGTCGCCTTGTTGGCGTTAAATTGGATAGAGGCGAGAGGGCTCTGGCCGGAATTGCTTTGTGTCGTCTGCGTAAATCGGGGAGATCTTTTCGATGGGGGAGGGGAGTGGGGGCATTTCATGTCCAGAGACAAGCGTGCGTGCTGGTCCGTAATCATGTAGTTGTACCTTACAGCTTTCAGCCGTAAGGTTCAAAATCACGGACCGGCAGCGCACATTTGTTGATACTGACTTTTTTCGTGGTCACAGATCGTAAGGGCATCCCACTAAAACATCTGCCATTTTAGACGGAAAACAAAAACAACACACGCACGCGCACGCACACGCACACACACACACACACACACACATACACTACACTACACTACACTACACTACACTACACTATTTTGTGCAAAGTTAAAATCTTTTCTGAAGAACTGCATGTGTACCGCTGTTGGGTTCACTTACGACTTTCACGCCGGTGATAGTTATGGTTTTGGGCCCAAATCATCTGGCGCTATCCTTAAACAGTTCTAGTCGATCCCCCTTCCGCCGTATTGAAGATCGAACTTGAGTGGGTTTTAGCCCTGTCGATAGTGTTGGCCAGGCTAATTGCGTCTAGTCCCTGTCTCCCTTTGTTGCCTTTTTGAAAGCGCTGCTTTGATTGTCAGGCTTTTTCCAGGGTCCTCTTTGTAGATGCACCTCTGGGGTAAGCTAAAGCCAGGAGAGGGAGAGAGAGAGAGAGAGTCTGAAAGAACCTAGTGACCAAGAAGTCTGTCGGAACGACGTCGGTCGTAATTGCAGGCCAAATGCGGCCGACGTGAGTGTGGGTGTCGTTTGTGTGTGTGTGTGTGTGTGTGTGTGTGTGTGTGTGTGTGTGTGTGTGTGTGTGTGTGTGTGTGTGTGTGTGTGTGTGAGAGAGAGATTGAGAGAGAGAAGAGAGAGTGATGGATGGTAGTGAGAGTGGTGAAGGAGTTAGCTTTGGATTGTGGAAGGAGAGAGAGTATCTAATAGAAAATGTTGGTTTATTTGCGGCAGATGACTGAGTTTATCTCGTACGCACTCCGTTATTCAGCCAGAAAATCAGTCCAACCGTCCGTCTGTCGAACTGCGTGTGCTTTATAGTACTTTTTACCCAAGACTATGCAGAGAAACCTAATGACCAACGCAAATCTTCAAGAATTAGTGCAGCGAAAGCTTTCTTACAATACAAATACGACATAAATAAGAGGGAAACACACGCAAAACTTAGCACATTTTTGGCTCTCGTGCAAAGCAAAAGTGATTATGTTTTAGGCCAGTGGTCGTCCGTCCGCCGTCTGCCGGTGTAAACTTTAACGTTGACATTTTCTCTGAGACTATTCAAGCCAGATTCTTCAAACTTGGCCCAAGGATACTTTGTGGCAAGACCTTTCTAAACGTACCAGTTTGAGTGATCTCTCACAAAGGTCAAGGTCACGGGATCAGGAAATAGGTCAAAAATAGCTATATGTTGACATAATTTATTTTTTCTCAAATACTATTCACAGTTTCAAACCCAAACTTGGTACAAAGATACCTGACGGTAAGACCTTAGTATGCAAACTAATTTGGTTGATCCCTGGGAAAGGTGAAGGGTTATAAGAGGTCAGGAAATAGGTGAAAAATAGCCATATTTTGACAAAAGATGTTTTTTCTCAAATACTATTCACAGCTTCCAATCTAAACGTGGTACAGAGATACCCGATGGTAAGACCTATCTATGCATACTAATTTGGATTACCCCTCGGAAAGGTCAAGGGTCACAAGGGCTCAGGAAATAGGTCCCAAATGGGCCATATTTTAACCAAAGATGTTTTTTCACAAATACTATTCACAACTTTAAACCCAAACCTTGCTACAGAGATACCTGATGGGAAGACCTTTCTATGCACACTAAATTGGTTGATCCCTCAGAAAGGTCAAGGGTCATGTGAGCTCAGGAAATAGGTAAAAAATAGCCATAATTTGTTAAAAGATTTTTTTTCTAAAATACTATTCACAACTTAAAACCCAAATTTGGTACAGAGATACCTGATGGTGAGACTTATCTATGCATACTAATTTTGATGACCCCTTGGAAAGGTGAAGGGTCACAAGCGGCTGGCAAATGTGTGTAAAATGTTGATTTTTTAAAAATAAAATTGTAGGTATTACCAACATTTTTGCATATTTTTTAGCCAAATTTGGTACAAAGGTAGCTGATGACAAGACCTTCTTATGCATACTAATTTAGTCGACTCATCACAAAGGTCAAGGGTCACGGGGGTTGACAGATGTGTGAAAAATGCTTACATTTTCAGAAAACATGGATTTTGCTGCTGCAGAAGCCAGCCCTTGTCACAAAGGTCACACGTAAATCGGTCATACACGTGAGCCATAATGCTTAGTTATATGCTCATTTATGTTTAGTTTCTGCATTTAGGCTTTAAGGTCCAAAGTCGCAGACTAGCACACATTTTGTGATTTGTATCTGTAGGAAAATGAGCTGGCAGCACGCCAAAAAGTGGCGATGAGTGTGGGGCGGCTGGACGCGGAACTGAAGGGCCTGCGTCGAGAAAACCAGGAGTTGCGACAGTACATCCTGGCTCTGCAGAGTGAAGTCTATGGCGCCCGTCTGGCAGCCAAATACCTGGACAAGGAGCTAGCGGGCAGGTCGGTGGTTAACCCATATCATACTGAGGCTAAAAGCTTGAAATTTGTACACTGCCATATACAAGCTACATTATAGTACTTATGGGTTAGGATATAGACCAATGGCTTTAGTTCAAGGTTGATGCCAGAATAGCTCGGCACCTAGAGGCGCGAAGCTATTCTGGCACTACCCTTGAACTATTTTAGTCAAACATTTCACACACTGGTGTATTCGAAATGATAGGGGTTAAAATGATGAGGTCCAGACCAAAGGGTGACTTGCAAGCATGTTTACCCATTTAATCCCATGGCCGCATTTTCCATATTTTGGAGGTGTCATATAACGACTATGTGCCAGTTGCAGAAGATGGATCAACCATGATGATTCAAGGGTAGTGCCATATTAGCTTGGCGCCTGATGGCACCAAGCTAATCTGGCACTACCTTTGAATTGCCGTCATCGAACCATCTTCTGCTGTAGGGTGTTGGAGTTAAATGGGTTAAAGACAGGGAAATAACTAACCCTTATGCTTGAGAGAAGTAGTAACCAGTTTGTCCTTGTTTTTTTTTTCCCAGATTGTTTATATTCTTTGCAGGTTATTTTAAGTCAGTTTCATTTGTACTTGTACTAAGAATGTCTTAAAAAATGTATTTTTTTTAAACGTGAAAAAAAAAAAAATAACTGCAGCTTGGGTAATATAGTAGGTAAGAAAAAACGCTAGTGAGGACTATAATTGTGCGTCATAGACCAGTGATCATAGATCTGGTTGGCCTCCAGCACATACACCAAAAAAAAAAGAAAAGAAAGTGGGGTGGGGCGAGGCAGGGGAGGAGGGGGGGGGGGTGGTTAGGCTGGGGCTGGGGGGTTCTTTTGCTTACTAGCTTTTTCCTACCTACAGATATTACATTATCCTGGATATATAAATGCTAGCAGTCATCCCTTGTTCTTTTATAGCTCTTATAGTTCGTTTGAGGTATAAGGTTTTAGCACCCTTCATAAATATCACGCACTGTAAACAAAATTTGTAAAGTGACAGCTCTCTGTGGAGAATATCCACATTTTCATATGGCGGTCGTTTATGATGCGTGTTTGTACTAAATCCGATGCAACAAAATGTAAAAGTTTGGAACTGAGTGGGACACTTGATCCCACCATTAAAGTCCTAACTACTGAACTATATTATGGGCCATCACAGAACCTTCCATCTGCAAGAGGTATAGATTCTCATAAGCCCCAGAAGCTCAGTGAAGATGCTCATGAAAATCAAGGTCTGTTGCCAGCAAAAAAAGATAGATGTGTATGTGTTCATTAGATTTCATGTGATTCATTAGTCTTACAGTTTAGTTCCTCAGGATCAAGCATCTCAACACAATCAGTCTGCAACAGATACTGCTGACAGTATGTGTATGGGTCCCTTGTGCTCTATCTTAGAGCTTTATGATGTAAATACAATGCCAAATGTCGAAATTCATCGTTTGGAGGGTGTATCGTTTTTGTACCTGGGCCATGGATTTATCGTCTGCATCGGCCTCGTTTTGAATTAATATGCATATTTATGAGCCTACGTCACAAGGCAAAACCCGGCTGAATGTCAGTGTATCACAATACTGCAGGTCACGAGGTCACCAATGTGATGTACACATGTGTCAGTGTACACATGTACTGATCTTCTCTGGCATCCCATTGATGTAATCTTTCACAAGAAAGTAGAATAACCTTCCATACTCTCTATCAGTCTATGCTGTCAAAATCACAATGCGGGTTCTGCTCGACCTGCTAGTATTTACTAGTAACGATCGCGCGCAGTGCACCGAGGGCATGCATGCGGCGCTCGCAAAGCGCGTCCACGGTGCCTAGTTTGACCTTTGATCTTTTACCCCTCGGAAACAAGCACCGTTTTCCATCATTGAAACAGAACATTTGGTATTTGTACCCACTTTCTGCACTGCAGTCAGTTTCACATCTCACACATCGAGGTCTGGGATCTTGTCTCTCTTCCTCTTTCTTCTCTTCAATTCCGAGTCTGTCAATGTTGGCGCGAGTCGATGATGCTTTCTTTTGTTCATCAACCATCTTGTCTCTGTTTGGTTATAATTATGAAGATGACCTAAGGTCGTTTATAATAGTTATGATGTCAACTACAATCACCTATCAGAAGCAATCTTTCCGGGGATCCCAGGAAAGATTCCGGTGGGCCTCTTTTCACTTTGAACGGACTAAAAAAAGAAAGCATGTGGAGGGACAATAGGATGGTCACTGACTAAGTGGGTATGTATACTAAATCCCAGTAAAAGCTTTTTGCGAACTAATTCCTTAAAAAAGGTTGGGTGTGCCCCTTTAAATGATCAGTGTCGAATGTGTGTGCGACTGGTAACGTGTTTCGATCTGCAAGAGACATATTTTCATGAGCTCTTGCAGTAGCAGGGGTACATGAGAATCTTTTGAGCAGGCAGGTAGCACGTGAGGGAATTAGTTTCTTTTTTGTTCATAACTTGTAGCGTACCTATGGCGCGTGTGTGCCATTTACCACCAACTGTGTAAAACTTAGAAAAACGTGAAGAATATGTGCTAATTAGCCTGCAGGTAGGTGCATCACTGCATGTGTTGAATTAACTTTCTCTGCTCCTCCTTTGACAGATAGAAGCCCAGAGGACCAGAAGGCAGAATCCAGAAACAGAATCTTTTCAGTAGAAGGCTTTAACCTGATCACTTTTTCTCAAGATGTAAACGGGACTAAGGTGTGCCAGCAAGAGTCATAGGTTCTCTTGAGTCCCTGCAGCTGTGGGTGCTCAGGACAATCTGTGCCTCTTGCAGATTAAATGTGATTAATAGGGACCATTTTAAAAGGTTGTGCTTTTTTAATACAAATGATTAAAGCTTGATAAGTTGTGGTTTTTATTGGCTCATGTGCGAAGCAAAAGTGAGTCTATGTTCTAGGCCATTGGTCGTCTGTCCGTCGTCGTCCATGGTAAACTTTAACGTTTGCATTTTTTGGGAGACTATTCAAGCTACAGTCTTCAAACTTGGCCCAAGGATACTTTGTGGCAAGACCTTTCTGAACATATTTTAATTTCAGTGACCTCTCACAAAGGTCAAGGTCACAGGGCATCAGGAAACATAAAAAATAGTTGTTTTGGGACATTTTTTTTTCCTCTCAAATACTATTCACAACTTCAAACTCAAACTTGGTGCAACGATACCTGATTCCAAGACCTTTATTCACACACTAATTTGGTTGATCCGTCAGAAGGGTCAAAGGTCACAAGAGCTCAGGAAATAGTTCCAAAATAGCCATATTTTTACAAAACATGTTTTTTCTCAAATACTATTCACAACTTTAAACCCAAACTTGGTACAAAGATACCTGATGGTAAGACCTTTCTATGCATACTAATTTGGTTGATCCCTTGGAAGGTCAAAGGCCACAAGAGCTCAAGAAATAGGTAATAAAATAGCCATATTTTTACAAAAGATGTTTTTTTCTCAAATACTATTCACAACTTCAAACCCAAACTTGCTACAGAGATACCTGATGGGATGACCTTTCTATGCATACTAATTTGGATGACCCTTGGAAAGGTCAAGAGTCACAAGAGCTCAGGAAATAGGAAACAAAATAGCCTTATTTTGACAAGAAATGTTTTTTTCTCAATTACTATTCACAACTCCAAACCCACACTTGCTATAGAGATACCTGATCCAACCCAAACTTGCTACAGAGATACCTGATGGTAAGAACTATCTAGGCATACCAATTTGGATGACCCCTCGGAAAGGTCAAGGGTCACAAGAGCTCATGAAATAGGTCAAATAAAAAATAGCCATGTTGTGACAAGAATTTTTTTTTTCTCAATTACTATTCACAACTTCAAACCCAAACTTGCTACAGAGATACCTGATGGTAAGACCTATCTATGCATACTAATTGGATGACCCTCACAAAAGGTCAGGGGTCACAAGAGGTCAAGAAAATGCCAATAATTGTAGTTATTATCAACATTTTTGCAAACTTTTCAATCAAATTTGGCGCAAAGGTAGCTGATGATAAGACCTTCCTATGTATCCTAATCTAGTTGACTCATCGCAAAGATCAAGGGTCATGAGGGTTTCACAGATGTGTGAAAACTGATTAAATTTTTGAGAAAACATGGATTTTGTTAGTGCAGAAGCCATCCCTTTACTTATTGTCAGACGTGTGAATCGGTCATACACGTGAGCCGTAAAGCCTTTGCCTTTGTTGTTTCTCAAATACTATTCACAACTTCAAACCCAAACTTGCTACAGAGATACCTGATGGTAAGACCTATCTATGCATACTAATTTGGATGACCCCTCGGAAAGGTCAAGGGTCACAAAAGCTCAGGAAATAGGTAAAAAATAGCCATATTTTGACAAGAAATGTTTTTCTCAATTACTATTCTCAACTTCAAACCCAAACTTGCTACAGAGATACTTGATGGTAAGACCTATCTATGCATACTAATTTGGATGACCCCTCAGAAAAGGTCTAGGGTCACAAGAGGTCGACAAGTGTGTATAAAATGCCAATAATTATAGTTATTATCAACATTTTTGCAACCTTTTCAGTCAAATTTGGCACAAAGGTAGCTGATAATAAAACCTTCCCATGTATCCTAATTTTAGTCAACTCATCGCAAAGGTCAAGGGGGTTTCACAGATGTGTAAAAACTGATTGATTAATGAGAAAACATGGATTTTGTTTGTGCAGAAGCCATCCTTTTACTTATTGTCAGACATGTGTGGATCGGTCATACACGTGAGCCATAAGGGCCTTGCCTTTCTTGTTTTCAGATGATGTAACCTTACAAACTAGAGGTTTTCACTTACAGATGTTCATCCTCTGAAAGCTGTCTCAGAAGTTGCCTGAGACTCCTTTCACCTTCTCAAATCACGTTTTCTACAAAATTTACCCATAGAAATTTGTTGCAAGGGGATTGGGCGGATGGGAGTGGGGATTAACCCTTTGGGTGTTGGTAGCAGCTATAGATGTGACGATTCCTGCAGGAATCATTATGACTAATACCGCTACTGACGCCCAAACCTGGTTGTAGTGGCGACTCCACTGAGGTTTGTAAAGAAAAGCTTACACGTAGGGGAAGCAAAAGACCAGCCCTAACTACCTCTGTGCTTCATGCTTGTTCATATTGTAATGATTCTGACCACTTTGCTTACCTCCGTCGATTCTCTATAGATGGGTAGAGGATTGCGATAGGTACCCATTATTGATAGTACTATGGGGTGGCCCGTGGCACTGCTCAAGAGCCAGAGGTGTGAGGTTTATCCCTACTTCCAATGCTGGACATTTTCCTCTAGTGTAGCCATTTATTTGGGAGGGCCATCAGGGGTGGTTGCTTCAGATAATGCAGATTTTCCAAATCTCTTCATTGGTGCTGGTTTCAGCCAATTTACACAAACTTTTAAAGAGTATACTGTTAAATATGTTTTTGTTCGGTGTGTGAGTGAATGCACACTTTCGCCTGAGCATGCTTCTTCGGTTCAGCGTGCGGTGGCACTTTGAGCCAGTTCACAGTTTGGATTAAGGTTGATGAATATACCTACATTTTTAAAATTAAAAACTGCCATTTAGAGGGTTTTTTAGGGCCTTGTTGAGTCTATTGCCACCCTGACAGACCCATGGTCCCGGGCATATTTGTAAGATTATGCCGTTTGCGTGAACTACCTTGCGAAAAACACGCAAAATAGCTCATTTCAAAACACTACCTTGCGAAAAACACGCAAAATAGCTCATTTCAAAACACCATAAAAATGTATCGAATAGTGTGTTAAAATGATAAAGAAACCTTTACGTCACTTCATATAGTATGTTAGTATTTTCTCGTTAAAAAAAAAAAGTTTGTTCTAATAATTGGAATTCTAAGTGCAATCTACAGAAAGTGTATTTTGTAAACTCGCAAATTGCCCAGATGTTATCAATAACATTACAAGTGTTTGCATTGTTGGGCAATTGCTCAGGCCCTTTTTATTCAATAAAGGCGTACTCTAGGTCATATCTATCTCATTGGTTATGAAGAAAATATGGGATCCCGCACAAAATTTGGCACTTTGGGTCGTTTGCGTGTACTTATTCGATAATGGATACAAGCGATGTATGACTTCTGGCAGGTCATTGTTGGATACATGATGAGAAAGTTTATCTATAAGTATTTAAATGCACTTGCATCACTCGATAACCCTGATAGTGCAGCGGTACACTACTTCCTCAGCACGCAGGTAACCTGGGTTCGAGCCCCACAGAAGGCGATGTGTTTTTTTGTGCTCATATTATAAATCCCATTTTCTTCTTCGCTAAATTGAAAACACCCAAAAACAAAAAACACGTGATATTCTGTTGTAACTGTTAATTTTTTTAAAAGTGATTATTATCACTTTGGTGATGTGGATGTTAAACCCCGAACCAACCAACCAACCCGTCACATGGCTGTATATGCGTGGTACTGTGGTTTATTAGAATGTGCTGTGCAGCCCAGTACCTCCGTCTTCAGCACTCGGGGTTTCTGTCGTGGTTACCTCACCCTTAACTCCTGGTCAAAAGGCCTTGCCTGGGAGAACAGGATGGTTTGGTTTTGGAGTGTCCTTCTCCTAGATGGGTTGTCGACCAAGGTTTATGAGTCCAATCTACTTAGGTTTTTCCTCGGAGTTTTCCTTCTCGAAGGAGATCTGCCAACAAAGGCTATCGAGCATCCCTGCCCGGATTTGTATAGGGTTTACTTCCCTAGCCTTTGCCTCTCCCAAGGCACCCACAAGGCAGTGGGGCTATTTACCCATAGCTGGGGATCTGGTTCATGGACATCAGGGCTTGTTCACACATCAATGGGCCCGCATGCCGCATGTCTGGGGGCCAGACCTCCTCCCAGGCCTCTGTAGTTCAGCCCGAGTCCGTAAGGTGCTCGGTTACCATGAGTCGCCACATGGAGGCACTACATGAGGCTTGTTGGAGAGGTTGTGTACTGGCAGGGAGAGACTGACATATATTGCTCCCCTTTTCACAAAACTGCTAGCCAGCAGTGGGAGCTGAAAGGGAGAGCAACAAGCACAGACGCTACACTACCACACTAGACTTGTCACAACAACCATTTGACCCACATCATCTTGACAATCCATGGAATCTAAATCTGAAACGATGTGTCTAAAGCAACAGCTGGCTTGTTTTACTGGCACTAAGTAGCTTAGTCCTGCTGCAACCACTGGTACTTGGTTGATCGGCGTCCGCCATAGTGGTGCGGAAAGAAGGGTTTCACTGCTATGGGGATCACACGTACACAACACGAGCAGAAACTCCCAATAAACATCATCAAAATTGCATAGTACATAAATATAGAGGAAATCCTGAAGTTTCCATTCAAGAGTAGTACGTCATGATTAGTTATGGATTTCCCTGGTTAAAAATAGAGCAAAGTCACTGCCCAAATATTCAGACAGTGGGCATAGAATGTGACTGAAACTCTCAAGTCATACAGTGAAGAAGATTGGAGCCTTGCTTTGCAAATATTATGAAAAAATCCTAATAGTAATAAAGATGCCTGCAGTCTAGTAGGTTCTGGTGTATCATTTGTATGTGTGGGTACATCTATGTCAGTTTGTAATATTTATTATTATGAATAGTATACATGAATGCATAATGCTAACACACAGTACTAGAAGTGCATAGTTCCACAGCAGGCAACACAGCATGGTGCAGTAAAAATATGAATAAGTAACTTCAAAACACTTTCTTTGCATATTAGTGAACTGACCAAAATGCAACCAGAACACTTATTGAAGAATGACCTGCATATTCTCAGGAAAATATAACATAGTGCTGAAAGTGAAAAAGAGTTGCTTTTTCTTTAGGTGGGGGAGGGGGATGGTTGACAAAATGCCAGTCACAGGGATAAAAATGCTTTGTAATTTGCATGGCTGGTGTCGACAGGTGCTTTGCACTGGCCAAGGTGGTTGCAGTTTATTTATTTGCCACTGACAAAAATGATAGAAGGAGAGGAGGGGGGGGCGGGCGGGAGGGAGGGAATGGATGAGCAAACTTAAGTACTGGAAGCAGTTACTTACTTACTTACGCCTGTCACCCCTACCCAGGTATAGGCTGTCGACGAGAGACCTCCAGCAACTCCTGTCCTGTGCTTCTCCTTCGATTCTACTCCAGGTGGTTCCCAGTCTCTTGATGTCTGCTTGGAGGTCTCGACGCCAGGAGTTTCTTGGCCTACCTCTTTTCCTCTTTCCCTGGGGGTTCCATGACAATGCCTGCCTAGTGATACTGGAAGCTGGCGTTCTCAGACTGTGACCAATCCATCCCTATCTTCTTCGCCCAATTTCATTCTCTGCTGTTATCTGCTCTGTTCTCTCCCAGAGTCTGACGTTGCTGTTCTTCTCTGGCCAGTGGATTTTCAAAATTCTTCTAAGGCAACTGTTCATGAAGGTCTGTACTCTGTTGACTGTGGTTTTTGTCAATCTCCATGTCTCTGCTCCATATAGGAGAACTGCTTTTACATTGGAGTTGAAAATCCGGACTTTGGTGTGTTGTGACAGCTCTCTGGAACTCCACACTTTTTTCAACTGGAAAAAGGCTGCTCTGGCTTTACCGATTCGTGCTCTGACATCTGCATCAGTGCCGCCTTTTTTGTCTATGATGCTCCAGAGATAGGTGAAGGACTCCACCTCCTCCAACGGGGTGCCAGCAAGCAAGACTGGTTCTTCCCTGGTTGCGTTCAGCCTCATTGTCTTTGTTTTCTGTTTGTGAATGGTGAGGCCCACTTGGGACGAGATGTCAGCAAGCCTTGTGGTCTTGTCCTGCATTTGTTGATGAGTGTGGGACAGTAATGCCAAGTCGTCTGCAAAATCGAGGTCGTCAAGCTGTGTCCACAGTGTCCACTGTATTCCACTTCGTCTGTGCTCTGTGGTCATCTTCATGACCCAGTCTATGGCCAGTAGGAAGAGGAACGGAGACAGCAGACACCCCTGCCTGACACCAGTTCTGACCTGGAGCTCTCTGGTGAACTGCCCTTCGTGGATCACGCGACATGTCATGCCATCATAGCTGCTCTTGATCAGGCGGACGAGCTTTGTGGGTACACCGTAGCGTCGTAGGAGTTTCCACAGAGTCTCTCGGTCCACGCTGTCAAATGCTTTCTCATAATCCACAAAGTTGACGTACAGCGGGGAGCTCCACTCCAGAGACTGTTCCACGATGATGCGGAGAGTGGCGATCTGGTCTGTACATGATCGGTTCTTCCTGAATCCTGCTTGCTGGTCTCTCAGCTGGGGGTCAACGGAGCTCTTCATTCTCTCTAGGATGATCCTGTTGAAGACCTTTCCTGGTACTGACAGCAAGGTGATTCCTCTGTAGTTGGAACACTTGCTGAGGTCGCCTTTCTTGGGAAGCTTGATTAGGTACCCCTCCTTCCAGTCAGCTGGCATCACCTCCTCTTCCCAGATGTTTCCAAACAGTGGGTACAGCATCTCAACTGTTGTCTCTAGGTCTGCTTTCAGAGACTCCGCTGGGATGCCATCTGGCCCTGCTGCTTTGCCATTCTTCAAAAATGCCACTGCTTTTCTGATCTCTTCCCGGCTGGGTCTGTCACAGCTGATGGGTAGGTCGGTCTCTGCCGGCTGGATGTCGGGGGGGTCGGGTGGGCTAGGTCTGTTCAGTAACTCTTCAAAATACTCGGCCCATCTGTCGAGTTGGTCTGCTCTGTCTGCAATAGGCTTGCCTTCTTTGTCTTTTACTGGTCTTTCTGTATGGCCATACTTACCCGACAATCTTCTGGTAATGTCGTAGAGCTGTTTCATGTTGCCGCTGCCTGCTGCCTTTTCTGCCTCTGCTGCCAGGCTGTCTGTGTAGGCCCTCTTGTCTGCCCTGATACTCCTCTTCACCTCGCGGTTGGCTTCCGAGTATTCCCCCTGTGCCCTTACTTTGGCTGCTCTCGTGCGACTGTTGTTGACCGCTGCTTTCTTCTGCTTCCTCGCTTCTATCTTCTTCAAGGTCTGTGCCGACAGCCAGTCCTTGTGGTGGTGTTTCCTGAGCCCTACAGTGTCTTTGCAGGTTGAGTTCAGCGCCTCTCTAACTGCCTTCCACTGCTGCTCTGTGGTGACCGCCTCCTCTTCATTTACTAGCTCCTGTAGCGCTTGAAACCGGTTGGACAGCACCAGTTTGAACTCTTCTCTAACTCCAGTTTCTCTCAGGAGGCCTACATTATAGCGCTGTCTTCTTGTTGTCTCTGTGCGGCTTTTCTTTAGCTTGAGCTTCATTCTTAAGGTAAGCAGATGGTGGTCTGAGGCGACATCTGCTCCCCTCCTCACTCGAACATCTTGAAGGGATCTTCTAAATTTCTTGCTAATGCAGATATGGTCTATTTGGTTCTCTGTTGTATGGTCAGGTGAGACCCAAGTTGCTTTGTGTATTCTTCTGTGTGGGAAGATGCTGCCTCCAATGACAAGTCGGTTTAGAGCACAAAAGTCTACAAACCTCTCCCCGTTCTCACTCATCTCCGAGCCTAGTCCCTGTTTCCCCATCACCTCTTCGTATCCGGTGTTGTCCTCCCCTATTTTGGCATTAAAATCGCCCATGACGATGGTGATGTCTCGCTCCGCACATTTGTCCACGGCACTCTGGAGTAGGTCGTAGAACTCTTGTTTCTCTTCCTCGTCACTGTCATTGGTGGGCGCATAACACTGGATGACGTTCAGCTTGAGCTTTTTCTTGGTTCTAAAGGCTGCTGTTATAATTCTTGGCCCAAGAGGTTCCCAGCCCATCAGCGCTGTCTGTGCCACTGGTGACAGCATGAGTGCTACTCCTTCTGTATGGGGGGCATTCTCCTCTTCATGACCTGAATACAGAATCATCTCCCCACTTAACAGCCTTTTCTGGCCAGACTGCGTCCATCTGGCTTCATTGATGCCTAGCAGGGAAAGGTTGTACTTTTGCATTTCCGCTGCTATCTGGGCGGCCTTGCCGCTCTGGTACATGGTCTTGACGTTCCATGTGCCCATGGTTGTATCCCTGGATAGAGAACTGGAAGCAGTTAATGGAGTTTAATTTGTGCCTGCATAATTTGTTTTATCATTATTTTTATAACATGCACCAGTATTGGATTAACAAAAGTGTCCATTGTGGATGCTGACCCATACTCGTTAATTTCAGGATCCAGCAGATCCAGCTGCTGGGACGTGACATGCGTGGGGCAGAACATGACAAACTGTGGAACCAGCTGGAGGCAGAGATACATCTCCATCGCCACAAAACTGTTATCCGTGCATGCCGTGGGCGCACCAATCGAAAGAAAAAGCTACCCATCCCTCCTGGACATGTAGGTGTCTTCTCATTGGTGTAACACCTACAGATTTCAGACTAGTGTTTTTGTGTAGTTTTTTTTTTTTTTTAATGACTTAGAATTCAAGACTCACCTACGAAGCAAAAGTGAGTCTGTGTTATGGTCATCCGTCTGTCATATGTCATCCATAGTAGGCTTTAACGTTGGCATTTTCTCAGAGACTATTCAAGCCACAGTCTTGGCCCAATGATACTTTGTGGCAAGACCTATCTAAACATACCAACTTGAATGACCGCTCACAAAGGTCAAGGTCACGGGATCAGGAAAGAGGTAACAAAATAGTCATATTTTGACAAAATTGAATTTTTCTCCCCCCAAAAAATTTTCTCAAATATTATTCACAAATTCAGATCCAAACTTGGTCCAGAGATACATGATGATAAGCCCTATCTATACTTACTAATTTGGATGACCCCTTGGAAAGGTCAGGGGGCACAAGAGGTCGGTAAACATTTGTAAAATGTCAATTTTTATAGAATTGTAGTTTTCATCAACATTTTTGCACACTTTTTAATCAAATTTGGCATAAAGGTAGCTGATGATAAGACCTTCCTATGGATACTAATTTAGTCGACTCATCACAAAGGTCAAGGGTCACGGGGTTGACAGATGTGTGAAAAATGCTTACATTTTGAGAAAGTATGGATTTTGCTGGTGCAGAAGTCAGCCCTTTATACTTATTGTCACAAAGGTCACATATATGACTATGTCGAACGGTCATACACGTGAGCATGAACCATAAGGGCTTTGCCTTTCTTGTTTTAATTAAATTTTGAATAGGGCCTGTTACATTCAGTAGTGTTGTTGCACAAGAGCTAATGTTGTTCCTAAAGAAGAATTGTGTATGTTGCAGGATTTCCAGGCACTGAAAAGAAAACATGGACTGGGAGATGTCCGCAAAATTGTGTTGCAAAAAGGTCCAGAGGAAGGGCTTGGCATGTCTATCACGGTCTGTTTCTAGTCTTTTTAACTTCTTCACTGCTAAGAAATTGAACACAACCAAACTGCAAGAGATATAGATCATCATGAACACCCTCAGGTGTGGGGGTGTATGAGGATCTATGCCTTTTGCTGAAATCACTTTGTACTCGTAAACCACAAATAGAATCCATTGGTGCTGAAGAGGTTACCCCTTTTATTCATGAAGTGTACTGTAAATAGTACTTATGGGTGCATGCACAATGTGATTTTTTTGGTACTGGCTGCTGCATGCAACAGGGAATTAATGATGCTAGGTCATTATTGTAGTGATTGTCACAGAGGTTAGTTGGATGATTTCTATATATTAAGGGAGGCAAAATGTTTGTAGTGCTGCTACTGTATTACTGCTACTGTGTTGCCTCCCTTGTACCATCATGGAGCAACAACAGCAATAATGGTGAAGAAGAACATCATGATATGCAAACATTTTGCAAAAGGTACGTGGAGTTTCACATTGTTTTATTGTTGGCGTTTCTTGGCACTTTAGTATAAGTGACAATTTATGTGTGTCAAGCAGCAGGCTTCGTCTGAAAACCGCTCGTTTATACAGAATAAATTGCCAGTTCATACCTCTTGTACACACAACCCCTGGTACTGTTTACAGCACAATTGGCTGCGTGTACAAGGGGGCACACGCACACACACACACACACACACACACACACACACACACACACACACACACACACACACACACACACACACACACACACACACACACGGGGTGGAAATGACCTGGCACCCAGGCACCACTGATGACTTAAAATGACATTGGGGCGTGTGCAGATGCCATGGTCACAGGCTCAACAGTTGCTCTCAAAATTCTGCCGCAGCAGTGTTAAAACTTACCTTATATACTTGCCTGTCTTCTGTGCATGATCTGCCTGTACGTATGTGTGTAGCAGTTTTGACCCTCGCTTTTGTGATCGTTTTCAACTTTCGAGTTTTTCATTTTTGTCAGCGTGCCTAATACAGTGTGAAAAGGGGGGTTTGTTTTTGCTCCAGGTCAGCTGGATTTTTTTTCGAGCTGGTTCAGATTACTAAGATACAGGCCTGGCTACCTGGTAAGAAAAAGTCAATGTCCTCCCCTTCTCACTCGCACACACAGACACACAGACACACACACACACACACACACACACACACACACACACACACACACACACACACACACACATTCCTTTTCAATGTGCTACTGTTATGTGTGACCAGGGAGGAAAGGAGCATGGAGTCCCAATCCTGATATCGGAGATCCATGAAGGGCAGCCCGCTGATAGGTGTCAGGCCCTTTATGTTGGGGATGCCATTTTGTCAGTTAACGACCATGATTTGAGAAATTCCAAACATGCAGAGGCTGTTAAACTTCTTTCACAGCAGGTATGTCAATGAATGCTTACTTTTGTCTGTTCCCCCCCACCCACCCACCCCCCAACCCCCCTCACCCTTTTTTTTTCTTTTTTTCTTTTTGCTGCTCCAAGTTTTTCCTTTGTCAGCCTCGGGAGCCTTCCTCTCATGCCAGTCAACCCCAGTGTGCTTACCGAGGCCCACCATTTCTTCATGCCAGACTCCTGGTCCTGCTGCTGTGTTGGGTAGTAGGGGACTCCCTCCGGAGGAAACTCCGCACTGCGGCCAAGTCAATTCAGTGGTGGTCAGTGTGGCCTTTAGGTGACCACACCCACTATTCCCCCTACTTACAACATTGTTTGCTAGTTGTGGAGTCGACAAGTGGGAGCTTCCCCAGAGGTGGCGAGTCAACAACTACGTCCTTCCACGCACAACAGCAGGGTCTGGCCAAAGACAACTGCAAACCTAGGGCTCCTGGAGGACTGGGCTGAGATCACCATGAGACAAAACTAAAGGGCTCAGAAACCTGAACAGCATTTTTGGCTCATGTGCGAAGCAAAGTATGTTTGGGCCAGTAGTAATCCATCCAGCATCATCCGTCCAGCGTCGTCCATCCAGTGTTGTCTGTTGTAAACTTTAACGTTGGCATTTTCTCTCAAAGGATATTCAAAGCACAGTCTTCAAACTTGGCCCAAGGATATTTTGTGGCAAGACCTTTCTAAACATAACAATTTGAGTGACCTCTGACAAAGGGCAAGGTCACAGGGGATCAGGAAATAGGTTAAAAAAATTTTTTTTTTAAATAGCCATATTTTTTGCAAGTTGAGTTTTTTCTCATGCACTATTAAACAACATCAAACCCAAACTTGGTACAAAGGTACCTGAAGGTAAGACCTATCTATGCATATTAATTTGGATGAACCTCAGAAAGGTCAAGGGGATAAGAGCCCAGGAAATAGGTAAAAAAAAATAGCCATTTTTTATAAAAAGATAATTTTTCTTGAATGCTAATTACAACTTCAAACCCAAACTTGGTCCAGAGATACCTCATGGTAAGACCTGTCTATGCATGCTAATGTGGATGACACGTCAGAAAGGTCAAGGGTCAAAAGAGATCAGCAAATGATGTGAAAAATGGCTATTTTTGTAGAATTTTAGTTTTTGTCAGCATTTTGGGCTTACGTGTGAAGCAAAAGTGAGTGTGTTTTGGGCCAGTGGTCATCCGTCCGGTGCCCGTCGTCTGTGGTAAACTTTAATGTTGGCATTTTCTCGGAGACTATTCAAGCCACATTCTTCAAACTTGGCCCAAGGATACTTTGTAGTAAGACCTTTCTTAACATACCAATTTGAGTGACCTCTGACAAAAGTCAAGGTCACAGGGGATCAGGAAATAGGTCAAAAATAGCTTGATACAAAGATACCTGATGGTATGACCTTTCTATACGTACTAATTTTGTTGATCCCTCGGAATGGTCAAGGGTCACAAGAGCTCAGGAAATAGGTGAAAAATAGCTATATTTTGACAAAAGATGTTTTTTCTCAAATACTATTCACAACTTCAAACCCAAACTTGGTACAGAGATACCTGATGGTAAGACCTATTTATGCATACTAATTTGGATGACCCCTCGGAAAGGTCAAGGGTCACAAGGGCTCAGGAAATAGGTCCAAAATAGCCATATTTTGACAAAAGATGTTTTTTCTCAAATACTATTCACAACTTTAAACCCAAACTTGCTACATAAAGACCTGATGGGAAGACCTTTCTATGCACACTAATTTGGTTGATCCCTCGGAAAGGTCAATGGTCACGAGAACTCAGGAAATAGGTCTAAAATAGGCATATTTTGACAAAAGATGTTTTTTCTCAAATACTATTCACAACTTCAAACCCATATTTGGTACAGAGATAGCCGATGGTAAGACCTATCTATGCATACTAATTTGGATGACTGTTACGATTGTGGTTGTGTTGTCCTGTGAGAGCATACATGTGTTAATCGTAGGAAACGATCCGATATTTATTTGAGCCAACATGGTTACGTATCACGTACCTTTTCAGTGAGATTCTTTATCGTTCGTGCATGATAGCGGATTTGGCTTTGTTATGATACGCTAATTTTAGTCCGGAAGCTTCTAGAAAAGTCGCACGGAGAAGAGCGGTCGATTTTTGTTTTGCGTAGATTAGCTGAGAATGAACCAGAACGTTCGAATCAGGGTCGCGCTGTCTAGTGACCTCGTACATGTGATGTCAAAAGAGTAAGGAACATTTTTGTAACACAGTAGCAAAGTTGCTAGTCATAGTTGTTTACTGTGCGCGTGAAATTAGCAGCCGTTCTTTGTGTGTTGTGAAAAGTCGTAAACGGTTTGCCATATTTTTGTGTGATATCATTACATATTGGGATTTGGGGCTGAAATGAACAGTCAAATTTTGTAGACCAGTTTAGTTATTCTAGAAAGTTCATTTTTTTTATTAATATTTATGAGTTTCAGTAACGTGTTCTGTTCTGATTGGTTGCATTGTGTAAATTCATTAGATTTTTCTGGAAAGTAGTTTTACAATAAAAGTTGTTGCTAGTAAGCCACGTGTGTACATTGTCAGGCATTGTCAGTTGTAGGGACACACAGTTTATCGTAGGTACGTGGCCCATATAGGGTGTACATTGTGAGAGACGCAGCGTAACGGTGGTGTATGTTGTGTGAGGAACTTTGTGTCGCCAGTGTTGACATTTGCAGAAGAGAAGACATTGTATCAGTGTAGGTGCATTTGGAAATGCATTGTGTGCAGATCACATCGCTGAATTAAAATATCGTTGGAACTGTTACTCCAGTATTGTCTACATCCTTAAGCCACGTGAGACAGGTTGCAGCTGAATGAAGTTTATTTAAAAGAACATTACGTGTGTGCGTCTGGTGTGTTTATCATACTACGACTACGACTCCACCACGTAACAATCATCCCTTGGGAAGATCAAGGGTCACAAGAGGCTGGCAAATGTGTGTAAAAAGCTGACTTTTGATAAAATAGTTGGTATTCCCCAATTTTTGCAAATTTTTCAACCAAATTTGGCACAAAGATAGTTGATGTTAAGACCTCCTATGCATACTAATTTAGTTGACTCATGCTAGACCTCAGCGCAGCATTCAACATGCTCAATCATTCTGTTTTGCTGAAGGGGTTAGAGGTAACCTTTGGCATCCGTGGTACCGCCCTGGCCTGTTTCACTTCATACGTTAAGGATCGTTCTCAGGCTGTTATTGTTAATCGCCAGCTATCTGCTTCTAGTCTTTTGTTGTGTGGAGTCCTTCAGGGCTCCGTATTAGGGCCGCCCACTCAGCACCGGCCTCCAAGTGGCGTGGGTGGGTAGTCCACTCAGTCCCTGACTGAGTGGGCTAGCAGAGGGGTGCCATCTTTGTCCAGGATTAGGACTTGATGTCAGCAGATATGTTGTTCAGTCTTTTTCACTGGTCCGGTTTTAAAGGAGCTGTGCTAACCCAGGTCGTACCATGTTGGATTGGTCCTTAAAAATACTCGTGACTTTTTGTTCCTTTGGATCCCAAGTGTTTGCCGTGCTTGGAGACCCGTGTCTGGGGAGAAGAGGATCCTGGTGGCTGAGGTTCCCTTTGGGTTGTGGCTCACTGGTGCCAACACTCCACTTTGGCCTTGACTTCTACCTAAACGGGAGGCTAGTCGTGCCAGCCTAGTCAATCGGCTCTTGTCACGTTGAGCCCTATCCCACTGTTGACATGCGGATTGATATACGGAGCACAATGCTATAGCCTCTGCTGCTGATTAGGTGCTTTACGCCAGTATTCCCCTGCATTTAACAGTGTGATAGAAGGCGGTGGCTCAGACAGTTCAATCAGGCTTACCCCCTTGAGTATATCTTTCGGGCAGTCTCCATTGTGCGTCGGCTGGAGACCCGCTGACATTTGCACTTTCCCTTGTTGGGCTCGGTGGCAGGCGGGGACCCCCGGGGGATGAATATCTCTACTATTATAATATGGAAAAAACAAAAAAACAAAACTTGCACAGAAGCGGCACATAGCCACCAACATTGAACATGACAGTGACTCGGACTGTGAGGAAGTGACGCCTCAGGCGTTGGCCGTATGGCCTCGCTTCCTCATTGTCCATAGCAAGGTGAAGGAGAAACCTGTTACCAAGCTGCATCCTTTTCTGGTGGGGGAGACCCTCAGGAGCCGTGTTGGCAGGCCTGACGCCCAGCGCCACAGGTCTGGTGACTTGCTGGTGGAGTGCCGTACCCGGGCACACTCCAGCAGGCTGCTGAGGCTCTCTTCCATCGGAGACACTCCAGTGGAGGTCACACCCCACAAAACTATGAATTCTTCAAGAGGCGTAATCAAAGATCAAGCTTTGGCAGAACTGTCAGAAGATGAACTTGTACGGAACCTTATGTCTCAAGGGGTGACTTGCGTCAGGCACTTTGCTTCCAAGCGAGGTGGTGGGGAGATCCATCTCCCTACCATCATCCTGACGTTTGGCACCCCCACCCCTCCTACTACCATCTGGGGAGGTTACTACTCCTTGAGAGTGAAAAAGTACGTCCCTCTCCCCCTCCGGTGCTTTAAGTGCCAAAAGTATGGCCATGGGCAGAAGACATGCCACCAGGCAGAGGCTTCATGCGCTCGTTGCATTAAGCCCGGACACTCTGCTGAGTCCTGCACAGCCACCCCCCTGTGTGTGAATTGCCAGGGGGCGCATATGGCTTCAGACAAGAAATACCCTCGTTGGATATCCGAGTGCAAGATTCAGCAGGTGCGTGTGGAGAAGGGGCTGGCCTTTCTGGACGCCAAAAAAATGGTTGAAGGCCCTGGTGCAGCTGCGGCTGTCCCAACCTCTAACATCTCTGTGTATACTTTCACTGCAGCGGTGGCAGGCAAGCGCCCCACCAAAGACTTCTCATGTCAAACCCCAACTTCTTGGTTGGGGGTGGAGCCTCGGCTCCTCTCGCCCCTGGAGAGTAACCCTCCTCCGGTGGTGACGAGGAGCCAGGGAACGCAGAAGACGGACACTGCCGGTCTGGTAGTGCCGCCTTCTGTTGCCCCTAAGCCTCAGCCCCCACCCAAACCTGCTAGTTTGTCAATGCCAAAGGCTTCTGGCTCTGGTCAGCCTTCTAAGGCCGCTAACTCTAGCGGCAGGAACGCTGCCCAGGACCAGAAGTCTAAGAAATCTATGGGACCGCTGTGCGCACGGGCCCAGAAGGGGAACACTGATGTCCCCCTTCAAAACAAATATGCTGCATTGGAGGAGCGGATGGAGGGAGTGGAAGTTGTCGTTGCTGATGCTGCAGCAGCTCCACCCCTTTCATCTCCGAAGAACCAGAGGAGGCCCGGGATCCAGTCCCCCTCTGTTTCTTCAACTCCTTCCAAGGCAAAGGGAAAAGGGGGGAAAAACTCCTTACCCCCAGATAAGACATAATCATGTACTCTCTGGTTCAGTGGAATTGTCGTGGTTTTCAAGCTAACTTTGAGGAATTACGTCTTTTAGTCAAGTTCTATAACCCCTCAGTAATATCTCTTCAGGACACTTACCTGAAGACTTCTGACCCTGTGTCCTTTAATCGTTTTAACGTTATACATAAAGGCTCTGACTCGGAGAGGCGCTTGAGTGGAGTGGCTCTTCTCATTAGTAGCCGAATTTTATGTAGCCCCGTTAGCATCGACACCCATCTTCAGGCTGTCGCAGCTTGGGTTACCTTGAAGAAGACCATAACCATATGCAGTATTTACCTGCCACCATCCCTGCGGGTCTGTAGTAATGATATTTTTAACTTAGTAGATCAACTGCCCCCTCCCTTTATTCTCATGGGGGATTTTAATGGTCACGCTCACCTTTGGGGTAGTGACCACTAGAGGTCACATGTTAGAAGATGTTTTTTCTCAACTTAACCTATGTGTCTTTAATGATGACTCACCTACATACTCTAACTCCGGTTCAGGATCTAGTTCTGTTCTAGACCTCGCTGTGTGTGATCCTTCTCTCATGCTGGACTTTGACTGGAAGGTTCACGACGACCTGTGGTAGTGACCACTTCCCAGCAGTCCTGTTTTTCGGTCAGCTGTGAGGAGGATTCGCTGGTGGGGCGCTGGAATCTCAAGAAAGCTAACTGGCCTGTGTTCGCCTCCCTCTGTCAGTCTCGTCTGACAGAGGAGGTGGTCATGTCAGCTGAAGAACCTGTTTCTTGTTTTACTTCTATCTTGTTGGACGTAGCAGGTGAAACCATCCCTAGAACTTCCACATCACTCCCTCGGAAGCCGAGAGTACCATGGTTCAATGAAGAGTGCCGCTAGGCCCCAAAAATGCGCAAATCTGCTCAGCGACGTGCTTTTCGTAATCCGTCGCAAGCGAATATTTTAACATTTAAAAGACTGCAGGCGAAAGCCTGTTACATTTTTTAACGTGAACGCCGTGCTACCTGGAGACGCTTCATCTCATCTTTATCTTCTAGGACTCCATCCCAAAAAGTTTGGAAGGCTGTTCGAAGAATTAGGGGCAGGGGTGGCTCGGCTTCTGTCGGCCATCTTAGAGAAGGTGCCAGTTTGGTCACGGATAAAAAGGCTGTGGCCAATTTGCTTGTCTCCACCATTGCCCATAATTCTTCAACAGAGCATTATTCACCTTTCTTCCGGAGAGAGAAGGAGAAGCGAGAGTCTTGTACTTGTGATTTTATATCGGATAACTCGGAAGACTATAATGCCCCTTTTACGTTTTCAGAATTGCAGCAAGCCGTGCAGAAATGTACTGACTATGCTGCTGGATTAGATACCATCTATTATCAGCTCCTAACACATCTGCCTGAGGATTCACTCCTTGTACTTCTCAAGGCCTTTAACCATATCTGGATAACCGGTTATTTTCCGCCATCTTGGCGCCAGGCTGTGGTTGTGCCAATCCCCAAGCTGGGTAAGGATCCTTCCGACCCGGGCAACTACCGGCCAATAGCTTTGACATCATGTGTATGTAAAACTATGGAACGCTTGGTCAACGCCCGACTGGTGTGGCATCTTGAGTCACGGGGTCTCATCACAGACCTCCAGTGTGGTTTCTGGCGCTTCCGTAGTACAACTGACCATCTAGTCCGCTTTGAGTCATTTATCCAAGATGCTTTTGTCAACAAACAGCATGTCTATGCAATTTTCTTTGATTTTGAAAAGGCATATGACACTACCTGGAAGTATGGTATAATGTCTGATTTGTGGGACATGGGTTTTAAAGGGCACCTGCCCGTTTTTATTCACAATTTTTATTCTAACAGGTCGTTCCATGTCCATGCGGGCTCCACCCTCACCGACTCCTTTGAACAGGAGATGGGTGTCCCACAGGGCAGCATTCTATCTCCTGTTTTATTTAGAATTAAAATAAATAACATTGTAAAGGCCGTCAAGGATGATTCTGAATGCTCTTTGTTTGTGGACGACTTTGCTTTGTGTACACGAGGTCGAGGACTTGCGTCCCTTGAGAGGCGCTTGCAGCTGTGCGTTGATCGCATCCAGGGGTGGGTGTCTCTCAACGGATTCAGGTTCTCGCCCTCCAAGACAGTCTGTGTGCATTTTACTAACCAGACGAAATTTTTTCCAGAACCTAGCCTGAGGATTGCTGGAGTGCCAATTAAGGTGGCCGAAGAGGCAAAGTTTTTGGGGGGTCATCTTCAACAAAAGATTGACCTTTTGCAACCATGTTAACTACCTTAGAACCTCTTGTCGTAAGGCCCTCGACATTCTTCGTGTCATTGGTCGTACTGACTGGGGTGCAGACCGCATTGTCTTACTTCGACTGTACTGGGCCCTTGTTCGGTCCAAACTGGATTACGGCTCTGTGGTATATGGCCCGGCTTCCAAGTCTGTTCTACAGCGTCTGAACACAATTCACCATCAAGGTCTGTGCATATGTCTGGGAGCATTCAGGACATCTCCAGTTCCTAGTCTGTATGCCGAGGCAGGGGGAGCCTTCTCTCAGGCTCCGCTGCATCCGCCTCATGCTCAGCTACGTTCTGAAGCTGAAGGCCCATCCAGACAATCCTGCCTATGATTGTGTTTTTAACCTGTCATTTGCAGAGATTTACGATGCCCATCCGGGAGCTGTCTGTCCACTTTCCTTCCGTGTCTGACCTCATCTGCAGGCGGCCGGAGTGGACCTGGACAAAGTTTCAGAATCTCTGCAACATGTCACTCCACCCTGGCTCCTACCAGTTCCTGACATCTTGCTGGACTTGACCGCCCACAAGAAGGATTGTACTCCACCAGCCATATACCAACAGAGCCTCAATGAACTCCTTTCAATTTTTCCTGGCTATTGTCGTCTTTATACGGATGGGTCCAAGTCTGAGGATGGGAGAGTGGCTGCAGCTGCAGTGTCCTCTCGCCATCCTAGACGCCCATTTAAGCTCTGCCTCCCTGGCCATTCCTCTGTATTTAGTGCAGAACTGCAGGCAGTTCTGCTGGCACTCAAGGATGCTTATCAGTCTCGGGGAAAGGAACTTCATGATTCTGTCTGACTCTCTTTCTGCCCTGCAGGCTCTTCAGGGCGCGGGAACAGACCACCCACTGCTGGTGCACATTAGAGAGCTCTACGCTTACTTGATGAAGGAATATTATGACATTTTTATTTGGGTCCCGGGCCATGTGGGCATCGAAGGCAACAGAATCGCAGATTCTGCTGTCAACAGTGCCCGCAGTGACCCTGTCCCTGACACACATACTGTTTATATTGATTTTAAACCTGTGATTAGTGCGTACATAGCCCGCAAGTGGCAGTCTGAGTGGAACAAAGAGGAAGAGAACAAGCTGCATGAAGCTCTTCCTACGGTGTCCGCTGCGGCAGCCGCCGTGAGGAGACTGTCCTTACTCAGCTCCACATTGGGCACACATATGTTACGCACTCTTACTTAAACAGGATGAGCGTCCATGGTGTTTTGCCTGTGATGAGCAGTTTTCTGTTCGACACTTTTTGCTGTATTGTGCTGATCTAATTGACACGAGATATAAACACTTCACAGCAGACTCCTTGAAGGTTTTGTTCCGGGATGTTCCCCCGGACAAAATCTTCAATTTCTTGAGAGAATGCAATATTTTTAACAAGATCTGAGCATTCATAGACTATGTGAATTTTTTATTTGGCCTTTTTGAGAGTCTGTAGATGTTTCTTTTAAAGACATGTGTGACATTTTAGCCTGACATTTTTAAGCTATATTTACATCTTGTCTTAAGACCTTGCTTTTAGTCTGGCTGACCAGATTTTTACCCATCCCGCCGTGAGATGGCCTTCGTCGCCTGCTCGGCGTTAAACCCAAATAACTAACTAACTAACTAACGTATTAGGGCCTGTTTTGTTCACTTTATATTCACAACCTCTGTCTGATGCAATTGCTGCCCATGAGTGTGATTTTCACAAGTTTGCTGACGATACTGAATTGTCAAAAAGTAGCGCACCTAGCCATTTCAATTTCGATAAGATGAGCATACAGTGTTGTCCTGGATGACTAGCAACAAACTTAAGCTTAATATTGACAAGACTAAAGTCATGCCTGCTGGCTCTCAGTCTCGCCTTAGTCTGATTGACAGCGAGTTCGCAAACATTGGTGGCTGCAGCGTTCGCTTCCAGAACTGTGTCAAATATCTGGGTGTGAAGATTGATTCGACGCTCTCCATGCATGATCATATCAGTAGCGTCTGCCGAGGTAGTTTCCTTGAGCTGCGCAGAATTTCTTTCCTCAGACCGTATCTCACAGAAAGTGCGGCGTCAAGACTTGTAAATGCATTCATTTCGTCCAGGCTCGATTATTCAAATTCTGTACTGGCAGGTTTACCGGCAGACCAGATTTTATGCTTGCAGATGATTCAGAAGAATGCGGCACGTCTCATCTTGAAGAAATGAAAGAGAGACCACGTTACGCCTTTACTGAAGCAGCTGCAACTCCGCCATGGCCGGTCCCAAGCCCGGGTGAGAAAGGAGGAAGGTTGGGCTGGGGCCAGCAACCCCACCCTGTAAAAACCCTAAAGCTACAGAAACCAAAGCAACAGAAGAATCCAACCAGCGCTTGATTCAGGGAGATGCCTCTACAGGAGAGCAGATGACGCGGGTTGGTGAAAGCCTCACAGAAGCCAACCAGCCAACGAATCTCCTGACGATGAAAGCAACAGCAAAGATCGGAACTTGGAACGTACGAACCATGTATGAAACTGGAAAAGCAGCTCAAGTGGCTAGCGAGATGAAAAGATACAACATCCAAGTACTAGGAATTTCTGAAAGCAGATGGAATGGGTCTGGCATGACAACACTTGCCAGCGGAGAGAAAATCCTCTACTTGGGACATGCAGACGAGAACCACCAACACACAGAAGGAGTTGCCATCATGATGTCCCCTGTAGCAGCCAGAGCCCTTATGAAATGGCAACCAGTCTCCTCTAGAATCATGACAGCAAGATTCAACTCCAAGGGGAGAAAAATTACATTCATCCAATGCTACTCGCCTACTAATGATGCTGATGAAGAGGCAAAAGAAAATTTCTACAATTCTTTCCAGACAGTAGTTAATGAGTTACCCAAGAGAGACATCAAGATACTGATGGGTGACCTGAATGCCAAGATAGGGAAAGACAACCTTGGAAAAGAATTGATTATGGGAACCCAGGCCCTTGGAACAATGAATAAAAATGGCGAGCTTTTCACAGACTTTTGTGCTTTTAATGACCTGGTCATTGGCGGCAGTGTATTCCAGCACAGACATTCACAAAGAAACCTGGATCTCACCAGACGGCAACACCAAAAACCAGATAGACTACATCACTATCTCTAGGAAATGGAGACGAAGCCTGCAAGACACAAGATCCCAACAAGGGGCAGACGTAGCCTCGGACCACCATTTGGTGATTGGAACCATCAAAGTCAAACTACGAGCTTTTAGAGACATAGCCAACTGACCTCACATAAAGTTTAACACCCAGCGGCTGAAGGAGAAAGACTACAGAGACACCTTTTCAACCTCCCTGAAGAACAGATTTGAAGCCTTGAACTTGGTGACCGAAGACACATGGGAGATGATAAAGAATAGAAGAGAAATCAAGCAACAGATCAACAGCAACAAGAATGAAGTGGAAAAGAAAACTCTTCGAGATGAATTTACCCAAATAAACAAGAAAGTCAAGAAAAGTGCCAGGAAAGACAAGAGGCTTTTTTATGACGCTCTAGCGACAGAGGCGGAGCAGGCAGCAGAAAAGAGGGACCTCAGCACTCTGTGCAAGGTCACCAGGACCCTCTCAACCAAAAAAGACGAACATGGACAAACCAGTTAAAGACAGAGAAGGAAACCCCATCAGCAAAGAGCAAGACCAAAGACAACGATGGGCTGAACACTTTGGGGAACTTTTAAATCAACCCACACCGTCAGTGAGACCAGACATCCCCCCTGCAAACTCACCGCTCAAAGTCAACACCAACCCTCCCGCGAAAGCAGAAATCCTAAAAGCCTTGAAGACCCTGAAAAATGGGAAAGCAGCCGGCCCAGATGGAATTCCTCCAGAGGCGCTCAAGGTAGACCTTTCAATCACAGTCAACATGTTGCTGCCTCTACTGCAGAAGGTCTGGAGGGAAGGAAGAGTACCAGCACAGTGGAAAAAGGGACACCTGGTAAAACTTCCCAAGAAAGGAGACCTAGGATCCTGCAAGAACTGGCGCGACATCATGCTACTGTCAGTACCTGGCAAAGTACTGACCCGCATTATCCTCGACCGGCTGAAAGATGCAGTGGACGAAAAACTTAGACCAAAACAAGCTGGCTTCAGGAAAGACAAGTTGTGTACAGACCAAATAGCAACGCTCCGAATCATAATCGAACAATCCTTGGAGTGGCAGTCAACGCTGTACCTCAACTTCATCGACTTTCGCCAAGCGTTCGATAGTGTAGACAGAGAAACCATCTGGCAGCTCCTCCACCACTATGGAATCCCTCAAAGCTTCATTACCCTGATCCAGCAACTTTATGAAGGCGCCACCTGCCAAGTTATCCACAATGGCAAACTGACAGAGGACTTTGAGGTGAAAACAGGAGTCCGACAAGGATGCATGCTCTCCCCAATGATCTTCCTGTTAGTGGTCGACTGGGTGATGAGACAGGCAACTAAAGCAGGAAAAACAGGAATCCAGTGGTCCCTGAATCAATTTCTTGAGGACCTGGACTTTGCGGACGACTTGTGCCTGATGTCCCAGAAATACCAACATATGCAACAGAAAACAGATAACCTGGCCCAAGAAGCATCCCAGACTGGACTGCAAATCAACCTGGAAAAGACAGAAACCATGACCTTGTTCAAGAAGCATCAGAAGCTAATCACCCTTGGAGACAGCGAGCTGAAAGAAGTTACCTCTTTCACTTACCTGGGCAGCATTGTATCAGCAACAGGTGGTTCTGACGAAGACATCAAAGCCAGAATCGGGAAAGCGAGATACGCCTTCATTACCCTGAGACCAGTCTGGAGGTCAACATCTCTGTCCGCAATAAGCTACGAATTTTTAACAGCAACGTTAAGTCTGTCCTCCTCTATGGCTCAGAGACCTGGAGAGTCACCAACACCCTAACCAACAAGATCCAAGTATTCGTCAACGGCTGCCTTCGCAACATACTGAAGATCAGGTGGACAGACAAAATAAAGAATACCGATTTGTGGCAGCGGACAAACCAAGATCCCATCGACCAGCAGATTGCCAGGCGAAAATGGCGATGGATAGGACACACCCTGCGGAAACCCCCACAGGACATCACCCGGCAAGCTTTGCAGTGGAACCCCCAAGGAAAGAGACGGGTCGGTCGCCCTAAGACCACCTAGAGACGATCCTGTGAAGAAGAAATGAAGAGCTGCAACCTGTCGTGGGGTGAACTGAAAAAGGCTGCCCAGAACCGAGTGCGCTGGAGGACTGTTGCAGAGGCCCTTTGTTCCACGAGGAATCCAAGGAATTAAGCAAGTAAGCAAGAAGCAGCTGCACTGGCTGCCCGTAAAATTCCCCTGCCAGTACAAAATCGGCATCTTGACAGATCTCTCCCGCCGCACCTTTCTGCCAAGCTGTCTGTTTATCAACCATTACGCACCCTCCGTTCCTCCAGTGAAAAACTTTTTAAAATCCTGAAGCTTAACACGAAAACTGTCGGGGAGCGTTCTTTTACCTTTTTAGCCCCAAGTGTGTGGAACTTGCTGCCAATTGAAATCTGCCCACATTGTGACAGTTCATAGCTCACTAAAGACTTTTCTTTTCTGTCGGGCATTTAACATTTAGCTCACCTTTAGCTAACTGTTGACTTACTGCCTTTTATTCTGATTCTAGAGGGAAGTGGATGTAAGGTGTTGGGAAGGGATGGGGTGGTTTAAAGTAGTGTATAATTGTGCGCGTGTCTGAGAGAGAGGGTGTGCTGTTGTGCATGCGCAGTGAGTCTAGTGTTTTCCTGGAGAACAGCGCTATACAAGAACTATTATTATTATTATTATTATCACAAAAGTCAAGGGTCACCGGAGGTTGACAGATGTGTGGAAAATGCTTACATTTTCAGAAAATATGGATTTTGCTGCTGCAGACACCCGCCCTTGTCACAAAGGTCACTATATGTAAATCGGTCATACACGTGAGCCATAATGGCTTTGCCTTTCTTGTTGCAAATTTTTCAACCAAGTTTGGCAGAATGGTAGCTGATGATAAGACTTTTCTGTGCATACTAATTTGATTCACTACTTGCAAAGGTCAAGGTTAACAGGAGGTTGACAAGAGTGTGACTAATGCATAAATTTTAAGAAAACATGGATTTCGCAGGTACAAAAGCCCACCCTTTATATAAGTTGGAACACTTGAATACTTGCTCATTTCAGTCAGACGTGCACGTGAGCCTTAAGTGCTTTGCCATTCTTGTTCATTATGCATGATGATACTATGGAGGTCCATGTTGTTAAGGACTGTGTCACAGAGCCGTATTCCATGCTTCCTGTCATAAATATCCTGGAGTTAACCAGGCCCTATGGTGTATCTGTGTAATCATCCACCCCATTGTGTACATAGCATATCCTGTCTGGGTATGAGCCGAACCAGGTAGGAAAAATTTCGCTTGACTCTGCTGGGATTTGTAGTTCGACGCACTAGCCACCACACTATGGAAGCCGGTGTTATCCGAATCATGCATGCAGCCACTGGTGCTGTTTACAGTAGCACTGGCTGCATGCACAGTATATATGGCCTTACTGAAAACCTTAAACTCAAAATACTATGTTTTAATTTGGCCGTGTGTAAAAAGCATGATTAAATTTTTTGCCTTTTGAAGAATAAAGATATTTACATAATAATAATAAAATAATACTAGTTATTATAAAGTCCTTTACCAATTTACCCAATGAGCACGGCGAACTGAGCCCAACACGCATGCTCATGTGAAACATGCGCATTCATGTGCTGAACATAATTACAGGACAAACCAGTACTTTCACAGGGTGCAAAGGGTCAGCTCATGTATTGAAAATTTGATTGAATGTTTTTAAGTCCCTCACCCAACTCCCAGCAGCTGCAGTAATTGAGGTTTAAATGCATTGTGCATGCAGGTAGCAGTACAGTAAACAGTACTGATACCTGCATGCAAATGGGGTAAAAGCAGTGGCTGATTTCACGGACTTGTAACAAACTAAAATAATTGTCTTGTGTGTTGTAGCAAGGTGAAATCACCATGGAAGTGATGTTTGTTGCACCAGACGAGGACAGCGATGATGACAACAATGAGTTCGAAGATGAGCATGGATTTAGGTGAGTACATGTGCATCTTACACATTAACTAAACTTTGGATGATGGTGTGGATTATGTATTCCAATACTGTTCACAACAGACAATGCCGACATTTTGTGTAAGCCATCTCTGAGTAGCGTCGGTGCAACTTTTCAAAACATGTTGAAATAGGCATTCACAAGCTTGAAGCAGAAGCGGATTCAGTTATGGCATGAGCCTCAAAAAATATGTATGCAGTGTATTCTGATGAACATGCAAACTGTGTTTGTATGTTGATACCTGGTGTTACTGAAAAATGTGACTGTGCCACTGATGAAAGCTTAGATGCTCCTCAGGATAGTATCTTTAACACATTCAAATGTGCTTCATTTAGATATGTGGCTTTACGCCATGTGTCTGGATGTGGTATGTCTTAAATGAGTTAAGCAAATGTGCCTCCTTTTAGAGAATAGGTTGTAAAGTGACTGAAATGTATCATTGTTTTCAGGTATCGTATTTATGACGAGGAGGTACTTCACAGCCCTAGTGAGACAAGCCATGCAGAGGGCTCAGCAAAGGCATCGCCACAAGCTAATGGCCCCCTCCCTCCTCTCACTGTTAATGGCACACCGCCACTGCCTTCCGAGTAAGTTTTGGGCACTTTCATACTTTGATCGCCTTGTGCATGCAGCCACCCGTGGTGTAAACTGTATGCATGGCAACATGCACAGATCAGTTCAGTTCAGATCACTTTATTAATCAGTTGATCAGTCAACCGATTGATTTACAGTAAACATTTAACAAACTGACTTGCTGACTTACAAGGAACATTAGACATTACTCAATTTATGTGTTGATATTGGAAGTGTTATAATTTGTTTATTTAACCAGAAAGGCAAAGCCCTTATGGCTCAAGTGTATGACCAATCCATGTGTGTGACCTTTGTGACAATAAGAGTGACTTCTGCACCAGCGAAATCCATGTTTTCTCAAAATTTAAGCATTTTTGGCTCACTTACGAAGCAAAAGTGAGTATGTCCTGGGCCAGTGGTCGTCCATCAGTCGGCCATCATCCATGGTAAACTTTAACGTTGGCATTTTCTCCGAGACTATTCTAGCCACAGTCTTCAAACTTGACCTTTGTGGGACCTTTCTAAACATACCAATTTTGAGTGACCTCCCTTAAAGGTCACGGTCACTGGACCAGGAAATAGGTAAACAAATTGCCATATTTTGACAAAGAAGTACCCAACGGAGAAATATTTTGCATGCATATTTTGACAGAATTGATTTTTTTTTTTTCTCAAATACTATTCACAACTTCAAAACCAAACTTGGATACAAAGATACCTAAAGGTAAAACCTTTCTATGGATACTAATTTTGTTGACCCATCGGAAAGGGCAAATTTCACAAGCTCAGGAAATAGCCATTTTCTGACAAAAAAGTGTTTTTCTCAAACACTATCTACAACTTTCAACTCAAACCTGGTACAGAGATACCGGATGGTAAGACCTTCCTATGCATATTAACATGGATGACCTCTTGAAAAGGTCAAGGGTCACAAGAGATCAGCAAATGCTGTGCAAAATGCCTACTTTCGGGTAGAATTTCAGTTTTTATCAGGATTTTTGCAAGACTTTTCAACCAAACTTAGCAGAAAGATAGCTGATGATAAGACCTTTCTATGCATACTAATTTGGTTCACTACCATTACTTAAAAAGGTCAAGGGTCATGGGAGGTTGACAAACGTGAAAAATGTGTACATTTTGAGAAATGATGAATTTTGCCAACCCTTTCTTATATTAGAACACTTAAACACTTGCTTATTTCAGTGACCTGTTGGAAGGTTAAGGTCACAAAGGTCATTAATTATCTGGATCGGTCATGCACGTGACTTGAAGGCTTTGCCATTCTTGTTCACGTCAGTCACCCCATGACCTTTGTCTTTTGCGATGGTCAGCTACATTCCTATGCATAAAAATGTCATGCCACCAGCAATCTTTATGGCAAATTTGTTTGAAAAGTTTGCAAAAACATTGACAAAAACTACAGTTCTTACAAAAATTGGCATTTTCACACATTTACTGACCTCTTGTGACCCTTGACCTTTCAGAGGGGTTGTCCAAATTAGTATGCATAGATAGGTCTTACCATCAGGTATCTCTGTACCAAGTTTGGGTTTGAAGTTGAAAATAATACTTAAGAAAAAAACATTTTTTTTTTCAATTTATGGTTATTTTTTTTAACGTGTTTTTGGATCATCCCATGACCCTTCACATTTGTGATGGGTTAACCAAGTTAGTCTGCATCAGAAGGTCTTATCTTCAGCTACTTTTGTGCTGAAACTGATTGAAAAGTTAGCAAAAATGTTGATAAAAGCTGCAATTTTATCATATATTGGCATTTTACACACATTTGCTAACCTCTTGTGACCCATGACCTGCCCGAAGGATCATCAAAGGTCATCCAAATTAGTATGTGTAGATAGATCTTTCCATCAGGTATCTCTGTACCAAGTTTTAGTTTAAAGTTTTGAATAGTATTTTAGACAAAATAAATTTTGTGAAAATAGGGCTATTTTTTACCTGTTTCCTGATCCTTTGTGACATTGACCTTTGAGAGATGTCACTCAAATTGGCATGTTTACAAAGTATCCTTGGGCTAAGTTGGAAGACTGTGGCTAGAATGGTCTCTGAGAAAATATCAGCGTTAAAGTTTACTACGGCCGACGGACGGATGTCCACTGGCCCAGAACATATACTCACTTTTCTGGGCCGCATGAGCCGAAAAATGCAATTCACATAGGAAAGTGTGGTCAGAACCATTGAAAACGCATTGAGTGTTGTGATGTCTCTTTCATTTTATCCAAAGCTGTTATCTGTTATCTTCTTTTTTTTTTTTACATTACTTTTTCACTGACAGTGACAGGCATGGTGGAAGCAGTCGACCCCCATCACAACAGTCCACAGATAGTCCTAAGTCCAAGACTACCACCAGTGGCACAGCTTCAACATCAGCCACAAGTGTGAAATCCCTTACACCATCTCCAGGGGCTGCAAATGCCAAGCAGCCTTCACCCCCTGCAGCAACTAATGCTTCTACGTCAAGCTAACCTATAAAGATGCCGAGCTAAGGGTGAATTGGTCCAGTGTTTGAGGCTGCCAGCCGGTATAGATTCTCATGATTCCCTGCATCTGCAAGGGCTCATGAGAATCTATGCCTTTTGCAGACAGCAGGGGAAATGCCAGTCTTCACCCTCTGCAACATCTAATGCTGAAAAGAATAGTTAACCATGAATTGTTCTGCAGTGTCTGAGGTTGTTAATGGGGATTATCTCTGCCAGCGAAAAGCATAGATTTCATGAGCCCTTGCAGCTGCAGGGGCGCATGAGAATCTATGCCTCTTACAGACAGAAGGGGCTGACTGAGAAGGACTGTAAAATTAGTTTTTAAAAAACCCAAACATTTGAATGCCTGTGGTTAATCCTTTTGCTGTCAAAATGATTTGTTTTCAGTATGATTCCTAAATAAATGTGTGCTGGTCTGACGTGCAGACCATCAGCCAGGCTCTGATTAGATGATTGGGGGGGGGGGGGGGGGGGGGGGATGTGGTTAAGCAGTGAGCTTGCTTTTATTTGTTTAACACACCAGTTTAATATAAATCAGAGAAGGGGTATGCAAAGGCTTCACAGCCTGCAGCATTGCCTATACTCTATTGCTGCTCCCCTTACTACTTTTAAGATACATACATTTTGATCTTAACATTTTTATCTTAACCTTTGCTTGGAAAAATCACAAGTGAGCTCTGCTCGACTCCAACAACAAGATCCCAGCAGTAGCAAAGCAAACAGTTTTTCCTTGACGAGTATGTTGATGCCAAACCGTACAAGTGAAAATCTTGACAAAAACTGTGCCAAGCAGCAGACAAAAGGGATGGAACTTGAAATAAAAATCACAGCCAGTTGAAACCCAGCTGATGGGTCTGCAATTATCCACGTGCTGGTCTGTGATTTGGACATTGTGACATTATGTTAGATTCAAAATTGCCAACTGGCACACATAATTATTGTGACGGTGCATGACATGCACACACAGATGTTTGAAACGGGGTACAAAAGTAAAAGAATAATGAGGTGATGGTTTTGCCATATTATGTCATTTGACTTAATCAAACTTTTCAACCACCTTTGATTTCACCATCTCTACAAAACAGACTTAATCAAGATTCAAAACCAGGGCCATAAAGCATGCTGCAGGGGCTTTAAGAGAATCTGTGATTTATCCTGGTATCCTCTAATTGTGGGGAATCATCCAAAATTTAGCAAGTAAAGACTACAGTGAAAGCTGATTGCATGCACTATCCTTGAAATTGCTTGCTTCATTGATCATATGCACTGCCCACCTTTAACCCCTTGACTGCTACAGACTATACAGTTGGGCAGAAAAGACATGTAACCACATAACAGTAAGTCCAATGTTCAACATTTTGCCTCCAAAGGGCGGATGTGTGCTTCAAGGAAAAATGGATGAATTTGTGTGTGTGAGAGAGAGTGTATCCCAATACGCAAAGGTCATCAGGCCAATGCTGGCCGACATCAGCCCGATGGCCTTTTGCGCATTGGGCAGGTGTGTATGTTGCTTAGTGATTGGTGAATGGGTGTTCATACTTGCATGTGTGCAAAGTGCGCACAAATATTTTCTAAATAATAGAAAGCTGAGATGCATGGGTAAAGAAAGCAGTTTGATGACAATGAAATAGTGAACATTTCACATAGGTTCAAAACAGTTGGTGCTAAAGTCAGATGAAAAATAAATCGGTGTTTGCTTTTAAATGTTTCCATTATGTGGGACCATTTCTATCTAGTGTATACCTGTGGGCCTCTCTGAATGATACATAAAGTATGTGTTAGCTCTCTTTGTGGTGGTTTCTTTGCAAAATTAATAATTGACATGCTGTGTTTTAGTTCATGCCACATCAATGCATGTTTTGTTTTGTACATTAACATTATATATGGTGGCACAGAATTACATGTATTTGTACAGTATATAATGACCTTTCACCTTCTTCATTGTAAATAACATCTTACTTTTCAGCATTTCACAGTAACAATCAGTTTGACATTTCTTTTAATTGAATTTGTACATATACCTACAAATGTATTATGCTATGTAATATCTAAATGTTGAGCCAGAGTGATCACTCTGTGCTAAAAATCTGTAAGAGCGGGCAGTTCTGTGAAAATTTGTGTATTGTGCATGGGTTTTTCTGTTGTGGGAATTTTTCATTGACTCTTAAGCATAAGACTATTTGAGGATCAGGTTATTTACCTTTAGTTTATTTTGCTCATGCAGGTATCAGCTGTTTATGAAGTTTAAACAGACAGAGATTTTGTGTGGGTTTTTTTTATGTAAGTAGGTGTAATTTGGATCTGAAGTATTTCATGTTGTTAGTTGCAGTCATTTTCTTACACTAAGTAAGTTGTTGATGCAAGCAGTATAACACAATGTACTATTATTTGTACTTTATAACATGTCAGCCTCAATAAATGTCAGCCTCAATATTACATGCTCCACTATACTGCAGTACCAGCATCTGATGTGCACAGGTCTGTAGCTCCCACAGAGATATCCGGTGAGTAAAAGGTCCTGAGGCTGACATCAGCTGTAGCTGGCCTACGCATAGCTGTGTGCTGGCCAGCTAAGACTAATATTGGCCCGAGGAACTTTTGCTTACTAAATGTTTTTCTTCCCAAGTCATTGTAAGTTCAGCCCTACAATAAAGCAATCACAAAAGTGTGGCTAGACGTGACGTCTGGGTACTGTGCTATACCAAGGCTGGCCTGTAATTGCACGTGCATGTACTGATTAGGGGTTTGGGGAATTATTTTTTGTGTTGCAAATTTTACTGCAATACAGATATATCTCCAAATGTTACAATTAACATTTCTTATGTACATCTTCAGCTGTAATGTCAAATTCAGTTGCCTAACTTTCACATTTTCAGGATGTAAACCAGTAACGTTTTATTTGTACAGATTGCTTTGTAAAGTGCCTTCTGTTGTACAAGTAGCAATCTGTCAGAATTCCACTGTTCCGTCTTTTTATCTTTATATAGTTTCTCAGTTTGCAAGTAAAAATAAGCACATTTTCTGAAGTTGATAATTCATAAACGTTTTTGTAGATTTAATGTATATATGAGTATAAAATGTGTATGTAAAAGGGCAAGTGCCACTGTAGAATATATTTATGGGAAATGTCTGGGGCTCTTCACAGTAAAGTGTACATCTGTATTTTTGGCTCACGTGCTAAGCAAAAGTGAGTATGTTTTGGGCCAGTGGTCGTCCATCCGACCGCCGTTGTAACGTTGGCATTTTCTCGGAGACTATTCAAGCCACATTCTTCAGACTTGGCCCAAGGATACTCTGGTAAGACCTTCCTAAACATACCAATTTGAGTGACCTCTCACAAAGCTCAAGGTCACAGGGGATCAGGAAATAGGTCCAAAATAGCTATATTTTGACATAATTTATTTTTTCTCAAATGCTATTCACAACTTGAAACCCAAATTTGGTACAAAATTTACATGATGGTATATGTACTAATTTGGTTGATCCCTCAGAAAGGTCAAGGGTCACAAGAGCTCAGGAAATAGGTGAAAAATCGCCATATTTTGACTAATGATGTTTTTTCTCAAATACTATTCTCAACTTCAAACCGAAACTTGGTACAGATATCTGCTGGTAAGATCTATCTATGCATACTAATTTGGATGACTCCTTGGAAAGGTCAAGGGTCACAAGAGGCTGGCAAATGTGTGTAAAATGCCGATTTTTGATAAAATAGGTATTCCCAAATTTTTCAACCAAATTTGGTACAAAGATAGTACAAAGGTCACACATATGTAAAGACACGTGAGCCATAATGGCTTTGCCTTTCTTGTATTTATTCTTAATATAATTTGTTTGCTCATCTTTGATTTTGGACCTTAGGGCTATAAGCTGTACAATCCAAAATCAGAGGCCAGCAGACATATATGTATTCATGCTGTGCAATACGATTTGTGGAGTGCTTGAATAGTGTCATGGTGGAGAAAAACTATGGCTGTGTGGCATCCGAGACTTTGATGATAATAACATTGTGAGTGTACTACTTCCCTGTTAGTTTTTTTGTTGTGTTGTGTACATAAGATCAGTTCTATACATGATATATGAATGTTTTCACTTTGAAACATTCTTTTCAGTTGGCATAACCTACATTATTGCAACTTAAATTGACTGATGACTATCAGCTGCAGGTCTGTTATTTCTAGCAAATACAAATGTAATATATATTGAATATCTTTATTTCCTCTCTTATTTCTGGCAGGTCAGCCTTAATTTAGTAAATTTATGTGTGTGTAATATTCTTGAATTTCCTAGAGTACATTCTCTTCTCTGCACATATTACTCAATAAAGTATCAGTGCTGCATGCAGACCTGCCAGATTCTACAATTGAAGCATAATGTGCTACATTTCACTACCATTCGCTATACTGTTGAATATGCTGCGGTGTCTGGTATGGGGTGGGGGGATGGCCTCAGTAAACGAAAAGTACACCTTGGGTGGCAGCGACTTCTCAACCAATGAGGTTTAGTATGGCAAGTTGTTGGACCGATTGGAATTGTTGTAGACCCAGCTTTGTTGATTTGTTTCTGCCTTGGATCAGCTTTATATTTCGTGCCTGGGCAATTATTTTCACTCTTGCTGTTTCAAATTCCAATACTACACTTGAAATCGCCCATTTGTAATGTTTGAATAAGATTTGATTTGACAGGTCTGTACATGTAGTCAGCATTTAGGGGACCAGTTATCTTGTAATTTAAATAAACGGCATAATGGTGATAGATGATGTCAGTTCTTAAGTTTGAAAACAATTCATTTTGTTGCTTTTTTCACTTTGATTACAAAACATGCTGCTTGATGCTCGTTTGAGGTTTCATATTAATCTAGCCTTGGGAATTATAAGACCGAGAAAACTTACCGTCATTTAACGCATGCTTTTTATAGGTACATATATGTATACGATACTGTTGTGATTTTTTTTGTTACATATAAAATGTGATGGTTGCGGCGTTGATCGTTTTGATTTTACTGTTTGAAATGACTACCCTAATTATTTGCACACATCTGTAACTGTTTTCTTTCAGTCTGTTATAATTATTTAGTTTTTATATTTGACATGACCGACTTGTGTACCGACATGTATTTCACATGCGTCTTACTGTGGTCCCCTTTTAAGCCTGTTTCTGAGGACTGTGCTGGTCTGTGATTTTGAACCATATTTGCATGGGGACATAAGTTCCAGAATCACAAATCATTACACACAGTATTAAAAATAATATAGATTTTTCACAAAACAAAACAACTCAGAGCATCTGTTCTGTATTCTTCTGTTCCCTCACTGCTACCCAAGCTTGTAAGCATTCCAGAGATGGTGCATGATTAACCCATTGGATGTTGGTAGCTGTTTTAGTCATGATTCCTGCAGGAATTATCATGACTAAAACTGCTACTGATATCCACACGGTTAAGTCCGTTCCATCTGCAAGTGACGTAGATCTATAAATTATGCTGGCTCCATTCACACCAATATTCCTCCCTAGAATGCGGGGGCTATTGTGAGACAAGTCTTGAACTGAAAGGTTCATTCATGTTTCATTGTGCGCAAGACATTTAACCCCTTTCTGTATGCAGCCACCAGTACTATGAATATTAGAGGTGGCTGCATGCACAAGGGGCTTGATTATGCACTTACTGGTACATGCTCAATTCATCTATTTACTGTACAGCATGCATTGCCAGATGCATGAAATTAAACCGCTTGTGCATACAGCCACGGATACTGTGTAGTGCTGGTAACCATATGCACAAGGGAGTTAATTGTCCCCTTAATCTTTAATGTCTAAGTGAAAAGATAAGTAGATGATGCCCTGTGTTGTATTTGTGCACCACATTGATGTGGATGTTGTTCATTTTGTTAAATCCTTGAAGCATTATTTTATATGTATGTGTGCAGCCATGCTTTTTTCTACAGTATGTTGTGCACTGGTGGTTGAGTTTGGGCACGGATATTACACGACACTACCGATTAAATCAAGCAAACAGTACTGATGGCTGAATGCACAAGGGAGTTGTGTGTGTGAAGGGTGTCGTATCAAAAATGGGTGTCATGTCAGAAATCCTTGTGTGATACATGAGGCTGTTTGCATTGTTGGTCTGATCCGACGTTCTTTGGGTGATGTTCAAGTGTATAGCCTGTGGTCTAAAGTTCAGCCTGTTCTGTTTATTTTTGAGGGGAAATTGAATAAAAGTGAAAAAAAAAGTCTGTGTGTGTGATTGGTAGGATGCAGCAGCACTCCGTCTTCCAAGTGTTAGTGATTTTGGACATTATGTTCTACAGCCGTAAGGTCCCAAATCACAGAGAAGCACACATACATTGTCAATAAAACTGTTATGTGCAAAAATACACAAATGTCTTAGTTCTTTCAAAACATATTTTTATGTGTTATGAACATTTATGTAAATTATGTACAGTAATGTGACTAATTGCAGTACACACAAGTTTTCATTCCCCATTCACACTGAAGACTGCACCGATGTCTTCACGTTTCTGGCAAAGAATTCAGTTCTATATTGTTGATCACCAGCATGGTCTGGGGTATGCGGAACACTGTAACATACATCAACATCAAGCATCATTATTTGAAATGTTCATGTGTTTGTGAACTGACAATGGTTACTTCACAAGGTACACCATATGTATTAGGATTAAGAATAAGTAAAGTGTAGAACACAAAAATATACACAGAAAGTGATTTTCAGACTTTAAACCTCGAGCAGTAAAATCTAAAATCACAGACCAGCACACAAATGCTGAAAGCCTATAATCAAGACAATGAAAAACACATCACCATCCTAAACATCAGACAGTAAAATAAATGTTTGTGAATCAAACATATCGATTAAGGTGACGACAATGAGACACACTGTAATTTCAAATCCATGAAAAAAACTTCAGGGATGACTTCTTAAAGTTCCATAGGGTCCCTGGCCTTCACCAGACATAATGTCTACCCTGCCCAAGCTCTCCTAACATTAATTATTACTGTTTAAAGTATGCATTTATGTTTTGTGTTTTGACAATATAGTCTCTCTTGTCTGCAGCCTCAAAACGAATGCACGTTTGAAAGGTTACAAACAGCCATGGATTTGAAAAGGCCAGCCAGTTTTGCACCGCAGAGTTAAAATGAGACTGACTTGCTTGTGGATTTTGATTATACACTGTCACACAAAATGCAGCCTCATGCCATTACATTTGGTCTGTCTTAGTTTGACTGTTAGTGTTAGGTGCAAAACTGGATGGCCTTTCCAAATCCGCGGCTGTTTGTAACCCTTCAAACGCACACTTGGTTTTAAGGTTTGGTTTTAAGACCACAGAAACTTTTGTCAAAACACAAAAATACAAATGCATACTTACATACTTTAAATGGTAATAACGAACTTTAGGAGAGCCTGGGAATTGTGTCTAGTGTAGGGTCGGGACCCTAGGGAACTGAAAGAAGTCATTGCTAAAGCATGTTTATGGATTTGAAATTACAGTGCTACCACCTAAGCAAAACTATATAAAGGATTTCCTTGGAGATGGAGCTACACAACTTTAAAAACAAAAATGGCAAATCCTCAAGGCTCACATGCATGACCAATCCATATAATTAATGACCTCTAAGACCTTGAACTTCCAACAGGTAACTGAAATAATCAAGTGTTCTAACATAAGGAAAGGATTGGCATTTGTACCCACCAAATCCATGTTTTCGCAAAATGTACGCATTTCTCACTTTTGTCAACCTCTCATGACCCTTGACCTTTTTGTGTACATGTAGCAGGGCTTCCGTTTTAGTGCGTCTGTGACGCATTAAAACTCAAAATCGCGTTCTGAAAATGTAACTAAGGGGTAATCAGACGCACTAAAATTCAGTGCATCTGCGTCCGAGACGCATCATCCTTGCGCCACTGTGTGTAACCTAACAGATAGGTGACAGTCATTCTATTTTCAGTGACGAGTTGGTTCGTTTAGCCGCTGGCTTGGTCGCGGCTGCGTTCAGAATCACCCCGACTCTGGGTCCGTGCGAGTGTAACGGACGGGCAAACTATTAGTTTACGTGTGGTGTCGGCATGTTATTACAAAAGTGTGTGCTACATGTTGAACGCGTTGCATGCTGTGATGTCACCATACCGCATAGTGCGCTTCACTTTCGATCTTGAACGAAGTAGTAAATGGCGGAGAAAAAGCAAAGGAAGCTGGGATGCTTCGGATTCTTCAATCCGGCACCGTCTGATCGTGATAATCGCTGAGAAGAAAGTTGCACTTCGACACTGCCGTCTCCATGGACAAGCGACAGTACCAGAAATGATACCCCTGGGCCGTGTGTGGCACCGCCGCTGCGACTCGCAGTTTTCAGTTCAGAGTTCATGGCTGCGTGCATTTCCATGGCTAAAGCACGACGGCACACGGCTGACATGCGCAATGTGCCTGGAGGCGAACTCAAAAAGCAAGTCCAGAAATTTGAACAGAAATAAGTTTGTCAGTTTTTTTTTTATCGTGGTCAATCCATCTTTTGGTACACAGGTATTAGGCCGGGCAAAAGCTCTAAAATTTGAGAAATACGTCTTTCGGGGTTAAATGGGTTGAAACCAACTTTTAAGTAGATTAGTTCACACACACACACACTCACACCGTCAGAGAGAGAGAGAGTTTAGACAAGTCAGACTTTGGTTGTCAATCTGCATTCAGCAGAAAAGGTTATATTCTCTGTTACATCATCAAATGGTCGTACAGATAAATACATATTTATATGTGTTTTTCTGTGAGAGAGACGGAGAGGGAGACAGACTTTGCACGATAGCTCAACAATTAAAAAATCAGTATCATGGAAAAGACACACACACACTGTCACAACAAATTTAAAGAGGTGAGAGCGAAATGAGTTAATTTTTTTTTTTTTTTAAAACCATACAGATGCTGCAGTTTTTCTTAAATTTGCGGACCCTCTATTATGCTCAGATGGGGGTCTGTGTACCCTCCAAAATTTATACCTGGGGGTCTACAGACCCTTTAACCTGTTGTGAAAACAGAAGCTCTGATGTAGTAAAACAAATTAGTATGCATAGAAAGGTCTTAACATCAGCTATCTTTCTGCCAAATTTGGTTGGCAATTTTTGAAAAAATCCTGATTAAAAACTAACATTCTACAAAAAAAATTAGACATTTTTCACATCATTTGCTGACCTCTTGTGACCCTTGACCTTACCAAGAGGTCATCCAAATGAGAATGCGTAGGAAGGTTTTGCCATCAGGTATCTCTGTACCAGGTTCAGCATGGAAGTTGTAAATAGTATTTGAGAAAAAAACATTTGTGTCAGAGAATGTCTCTTTTTGACCTATTTCTTGATCTCTTTATTATTAGTATTTGAGAAAAAACATCTTTTGTCAAAAAATGACTATTTGTAACCTATTTCCTGTGCTCTTGTGACCCTTGACCTTTCTGATGGATCAACCAAATTAGTATGCGTAGAAAGATCTTACCATCAGGTATCTTTGTACTAAGTTTGGGTTTGATGTTGTGAATAGTATTTGAGAAAATGCAATTTTGTCAAAATATGACAATTTATTACCTATTTCCTGATCCCATGTGACCTTGACCTTTAAGGGAGGTCACTCAAATAGGTATGTTTAGAAAGGTCTTGCCACAAAGTATCGTTGGGTCAAGTGTGAAGACTGTGGCTTGAATAGTCTCTGAGAAAATGCCAACATTAAAGTTCACCACGGCCGACGGACGGACAACCACTGGCGCGAAACATGCTCACTTTTGCTTCACACGTGAGCCAACCAGTGGATATCTATCGCTCGTAAGTTGTGAATTCACAGATCAGATTCTTGGCATATAATATGCAGCAATAACCCAAGACGAGGAAATGAAGTTCTCGCACCTTTGAATCTTCTGAATCGTTTGCGTCGCCTGTAGACGCACCAAACACGGTTGTTGCTCAAGGTCTTTTCAATGACAGTTGCCTCCACCCTCACTTGATCTCGGCTACACATAAACAGACAGGTTAACCCTTTGGTTGTCCATTGCGCTTTCTGTCAATGTGGTTCCTGCAGAAATCACCTCATCAAAAAGCACTACAGAAGCCAAAAGTGCAGAGCAGGAAAGTTCTCAGGTGTCAGGAAAAGAAAGAATGTTGTTGCATTCCCAAGCTGAACACTCTCAGGGTCACCCAGAAGGGTGAAAGGATTGTGTCTGTGACTGTTTTTTTCATTACCCCACCATTAAGTGGCCATACTCCAACTTCAGAGGAGAAAGATTGTTTAACCCATTTAACCTCAAAACCCTACAGCAGGAGGTGGATCGACCATGATAATTCAAGGGTAGTGCCAGATTTGCTTGGTGTCTGATGACGCCAAGCTAATCTGGCACCACCCTTGAATTATCATGGTCGATCCATCTTCTGGAACTGGTACAGTCATTAGATGACACCTCCAAAATTTGCGTAATATGGTCAACGCCTTCCCTGCCAATGGTCGCAGATTTTTAATTTTCTAAAATCTATATTTAATGCAAACCAAACTGCCTGAAAAACATGGATGCAAAGTGATACCAGCAAGAGACAGATCCTCATGAGTCCCCACAGAAACTGCGGGGCTCATGAGGATCTATATTATATGTCTCTTGCATATGTTAAGTTTTTCTCAGCAGTTAACTGTTTGGCCTTAGGACCATGCAACAATAACTGGAGGTTACATACTGTACACGTAAATCGTAAGACTGTTAGTATTTTTTCAATGTGTAATTTACCTATTCAATATACAACCAGTGCAGTGAGCGAAATACATACTGTCGGGAGATAAATGGCTACTGTAACAAGCCCTCAAAAAAATGTAAATACTGAGAACAATAATGATGATGACTTACCTTAGAAGTGGTTGTCCAACTAGTGTGAAATCTTTACCACCGACCAACAGCACCTGAAAGAAAGTAAGAAAAGTGATATATATTATTACTATCTCCATGATACAGAGGCATCCATGAAGAAAATACGACTGATTTAGTGATTAACACTATATAACAATAATGCATAAAAATGACTGATTACCTGCGCAGCCGACCCGACACTTTACAAACACCAGGTGGATCAACCATGAAAGTTCACAGATGAGATGGTGCCAAACAAAAGGCTTGGCACCTAGGCACCAAGCAATTCTGACCTCACCCTTGAGGTATCATGATTAATCCACCTCATGTTCTCGTAGGTAGTCTTCAGAGGACTGCTCCCAAATCTGGGAATTTTAACCTTTGTCCTCATCATGTTGAAGCTGCAGTCAAGCTAGTCGTGGACATTATTCAAATTGATTAGTTATTTGGGTTTAACGCCGAGCAGGCAACTAAGGCCATCTCACGGCGGATTCAAATTGATGAACATATATTATATATATATCATAATGTCCAATCACATTCTGTAATGCTGTATCCTAGTCTATGAAACTATAATCACCTTTTCCAAGCGTATTCTATCTCCTATTGTTGGTGGAAAGGTGTAGCTCTCGATCATGATAATATCCTCAGGGGTGACTCTGCGCTGTACGCCTGCTATTCTTACCACTGCAAACAGCCGTCCATGTTCTTTCTGGTCCAAACTCTCATTGATCTTCTGAGTCAACTCTGAAAGACACAATTTTAACAATGCGAGAATGTTGCACATGGGGCAGCAGCACCATGTGACAGCAATGTTTGTCCACTCAAGGTCAAGGTGATGACGACGATGATGACATCATGAAAATAACTACTCAGAAAGACTAAAATGCAGCTTTCATCTATTTTTCAACTCTTTCATATTTATGCAAAGATATAAAAAAAATTTTAAAAATTAATTTTTCTCTAAAATATATTTTTTCGAAAAATACTTACCGATGACATTACTGTCTGGAAGTGTCTACTACTTACTCAATTTTAGCCTAAGAACTTGTTGTGTTCCTTCACCACCCGGGAGGCACTCGGGGAACCCTCATTAGGGCTGAGAGTAGCCTCCCGTCCCAGTCCAGTCAGGCGTCCACTACGTGGCCCAATCACAAATCAGTCGTGATACTTAGCTTACCAGCGGCAAGCGGGGCAGGTGGGAGGGTCCTTTGAGTAATGTCATCGGTAAGTATTTTTCGAAAAAATATATTTTAGAGAAAAATTAATTTGTTTCCTCAAAAACATTACCGATGACATTACTGTCTGGAAGAATGGCGAAAAGGTGGAGGGTGCCGCGCCCAAATACCATCCGAAAGGGCAGACGACAGAGCCCCACACCCATTCGCCAAACTCCCGACAATTTTAGCTAAGTGCATACCTACGGCGCTTCCGGCACCGGGAGGGAGTGTTGCGCTGTGGCGATGTCCCCCCACCAGTGCGAGATTCTCTCGCTGGCCCGACAGATCCCTGAGGTAGAAGCGGGCGAATGTTGACTCTGCCCGCCAGCCCACTGCTGCCACAAGACCTGGATCTCTCGCCTGCCTCCGTAAGGCGGGCACGTTGCCGCATAAGCGTCTCTCCGTAAGAGTACGCAGCTTTTGCAAATGAGATCTCTTATGATGATGTTCGGACAATTTACTGCGCGAAGTATGTCGCGGTATGCGTGCCTCCGTAAGGCAAACGCTACGCCCTAAGGTGGACTCCCCGTAAGAGTCAGCAGGCGGTGTCCGTTTAGAAATCGAACTGCACAATTGCGATCGAAGGTGGCACTCGTGGCCATGGCCCGAACCTCGTGTGCGCGGATCCTGAGCCGCCTCGCCCCGTCAGGGGAAAGATCCTGATAGGCAGACCGAATGACCCAACGTAGCCAGGAAGATATTGTCTGAGCTGTTATGTCATTTCTTTGGGGGTTCAAAGGTAGAAGAGGCGTGATCGTCCTCGGCGGACGGGCTTGTATCTGCGTATGGAAATGCGTAAGGCGCGCACGGGATCCTGTTGGCGCGTCTCCTTAGAAAAGGTCGCGTGTTTCAAAGGTCGAATATTTATGACCTGGGGGGCAGTCAAAGGAGACCGGGTCTTGGCGAGGAAGGGCTGGTCTGTGAGTAATTGTACAGAACCATTCGCTCGGAATTGGAGGCAGGTAGAACTCGCTGACAGAGCGTGTAGTTCGCTTACCCTGGCCGCCGAGGCTAAGGCCAAAAGGAAGCATGTCTTCCGTGTCACATCCGCGAAGCTAGCCAGGGAAAGGGGTTCAAATCTGTCCGAATTAAGCCACGTCAAGACCCAGGGTAGGTCCCAGCGAGGAATCAGAGAGCGGGGAACCGGACGCTGCAGTCCAAAATGTGCCATCAGGTCTGCGAGATCTTTACATGCGCCAGGGTAGGACTTTGGGGACGAGAACCGTCGGTGGAAAGGCATACGCAATCAGTCCATCCCACGGAATGGATAGCGCATCGACCGCCCAGGCGAGAGGGTCGGGAATGGGGGAGACGAAGAGGGGAAGTTGATGATTCCACCTTGTGGCAAATAAGTCGATCATGGGAGTCTCCCAGTGAGCGCAGATCATCTGAAAGATGTCCGGGTGAAGAGTCCATTCCGTGTGGAGAAGTTGGCCGCGTCGAGAGAGGGAGTCGGCCAAGACGTTCAAGCGTCCGGGGATATGTCGAGCTCGGAGAGAGATGCCGCGGTCCTCGCACCAGCACATCAGGCGGTAGAGGAGAATGCAAAGATCCGGAGAGTGTGTACCTCCCTGCTTCTGAATGTATGAGACGACCGTAGTGTTGTCCGACAGGACAAGAAGCGTCTGGTTGCAAAGGTGGACTTCCCACACCATGAGCGCCTGCCACACTGCTTGTAGCTCGAGCCAGTTGATGTGTCTGTCTGTCAGGTCCGGTGTCCAGAGGCCGGACGTCGAAAGGAAACTCGGAAGCAGGTGTGCACCCCACCCAGCGAGACTCGCATCCACACAGAGCGAGAGCTGAGGAGGCGGTGAGGCAAGAGGGACTCCCGAAGCTAGCCAAGAAGTGTCCATCCAACGCCGTAGGTGAGAGTGAAGGATTGGAGACACCGGCACCAGGACATCGAGGTCGCCGGAGGATGGCCTCCAATGAAGCAGGAGGTGTAACGGAAGTGGGCGGGAGTGAAGACGAACCAGGGGGAGGAGATCCGCCGCTGCATTCATCAAGCCGAGGAGTTGCAGCCAGACTCTGGCGGGAACGGATTTCGACCGGGCAACCCGAGAAGTGAGGGAGGGTAACTTCGTGATCCGAGGTTCCGGTAAACACACACGGTTGAGGTCGGTCGCAAATTCCATCCCAAGATGAATAAACCGGCGAGATGGAGAGAGGTCCGACTTGCGGGCATGGAGGAGAAATCCCAAGCGGGACAAGAGCAGGAGTAGAGCGTCCCTGTCCATCCGCAGCACCGACTCCGACGCATTCCTCAAGAGAAGGTCGTCGAAGTAGTTGGAGATCGGACTGGAGGAGGACTGTCGAGCCTTGGCGACGACTGCATCCATGATGCGAGTGAAAACCCACGGGCTGAGGTTGAGACCGAAGGGAAGGGCGCGAAACTGGTAGATCACGCCTTCGAAAGTGAAGCGGAGATACCGTCTGGATGCCGGATGTATGGGAACATGGAGATACGCATCTGAAAGATCGAGGCTGACTGCAAAATCCATAGGTTGCACAGCGACCCGGAGCGTCCGGGTGGTCTCCATGCGAAAAGTCGGAGCCAGTATAAACTTGTTCAGCGCCGAGAGATCGATGACAGGACGCCACTTTCCGTCTGGCTTCGGAACTACGAATATGTGGCTGTAAAATGCCGGGGAGTGGAGACGAGACACTACCTCCGTGGCAGCCTTCTGTAGAAGGGAGGCTACCTCTCCGCGCAAGGCGATAGCTCTTAACTCGTCGGATGGAACGTCTGTCCATACCGGAGATCGTCTCAACGGCGGAGGGGAACGGAACGAAATCGAGAGACCCTCGGAGATGGTAGTAAGGACCCAAGGGTTGTCCGGTAGCAGCGCCCGCCATACGTCGCTGCAAAGGGCCAGTGTCCCGCCGACCGGAGACTCCCGAGGGGTCGGCGGGAACTGGAACGGAAGGTAGTCATTGAAACCTGCCGCGGCCTCGACCAGGGCGGCGGGCAGGCTTGGGCCAGGAGGGGATAGAGGTCTGAACGGGTTTACCGCGGCCGAAAGTGGGAGCCCTCCGGGACGCGTTGGAATGACGGGGAATGAAGGTCGAAGAGGGTCTGGAGTTCCACAGGGCGCGACTCACGGCCTTGCGGGCGGCGTGAAAGCGAGAAGTGGAAAAGCCTTTGGGCCAGCGGTCTAAATTTCCGTCCTTTACTTTCTGCCAAGTCTCACCAAAGAGGAGACGTCCACCAAGAGGAGCCCGACGCAGTTGAGACTTCAAATCAGGGGGCAATCCATGACAGGCTTGTAGAACGGCATCCCGACGCATGAGATCACAGTTAGCAGCAGCCGCCATCGCGTTGACGGAAGAGTGATAAGCTGCCCGGTTAGCCGCGACCGCTAAAGTGAGGAGATCACCAAGAAGGGGTGAAGATTCTCGTGAGTCTTCAATGCGACGAATAAAAGCTTGCGTGATAAGCTCCAGAAAACCCCCACAGGCCAAGGTGTTCCGCACTAGGGACGCCGTCTTATCCAAACCACGCGGGAAAGTGTAACGTAGCTTAGAGTTGCCGCCAAGTTGCGCCACAACTGGAGGGTCCAACGTGGGAAGTGTGCACTGAAAAGACTGTGAATGGCCCGCGTACCAAGATTGGCGGAACGCGATGTCAAGGTCAGTCGGCCACTTGCGATCCGCAAAAAAGGAGGAGTCTTGTGAATCCGTGTGTAGATGAGCGGAGAATGAATCCCGCATATCTTGAAATCCAGGCGGTTGAGGCAGCGACTTGAATCTCTTCTGTTGCCGGTCCGAATCAACAAAGGCGGACACCTTCCGTTTGAGCGGGGGGGACGGAGGACACTCGTCTTTCGGTAGGGCGGCCACGACAATACGAGCCGCTTCATTAATGCAAAGAAGCGTTTCCGTGCGCGACGACGAAGGGAGTGTAGTCGACACAGGCGCATCCGATACATCAGAGCGCGGCGAAAGGGAGCGGCCACCAAAGTCGAGGAGATTAGAGACCGAATCCTCAGGAAGTAGACTAAGGGTGTCCTCCTCGCGTGTAGGGAGGGAGATCCGATGGAGGGTCTGTGAGGGAGAAACGGCGCGGAGCCCGTCCGGATGAGAAATTGTAGCCACCGGCGAACGTCGTACCGCGGGAAGATGGCGAAGCGGGTGCAGGGGAAAGGTATAAACGGAAGGGGGGGACCTAGAGGGAACCGTGTGACGTGAACGGGGAGAACGACTGCGATGACGGGAGCGGCTGCGATGACGGGAGTGGTGGTCACGGTGAACTTTACCAGTGGAGGTCCGACTACGGGGCCGAGGAGGGGAAGGGGACGGGTGACGGGACGGGAGGGGAGGGGCAGACCGAGACAAGCTGGAAGCCGAACGGGGAACCGAAGCGGGAGAAGGAGATGAAAGGGAAGATGATGATGAATGCCGAGGACGGCGGCGATCGGAACGGACAGTAGAACGATGCTCCTGACGGTAGTCACCCGACGCGTGAGTGTGTGGAGTATTGGAGGTCATGTGAGAAAGAGAAACACGGTCATCAAACCGATGACGCCGGGACCGGGATCTCTCGCCAGTCTCTGTACGGCGGGTACGTTGTCGCATAGGCGGCTCTCCGTAAGAGCACGCAGACTTGTGTAAATGAGATCGCATACGACGATTTTCGGACAATGGACTGCGCGAAGCATGTCGTGTAATGCGTGCCCCCGGAAGGCAAACGCTACGCCCTAAGGCGGACTCCCCGTAAGAGCCAGCAGGCGTTGTCCGTTTAGAAATCTTTGTGGATGAGCCAATGTGCAGCGGCCGATAGCGCAGGTGATCGTCACGGTCCATTAGAACGCGACTAGTTGCGGACAACGTACGACGCGAATTATGTCGCGGTATGCGCGCCCCCGTAAGGCAAACGCTAAGCCCTAAGGCGGACTCCCCGTAAGAGTCAGCAGGCTGTGTCCGGTTAGAGAGTTTAGAGGATGAGGAAATCGCAAGCGGAGAACGATTCAGCTGATCCTCACGGTCTCCAGAAATTCGATTAATTTTGGACAACGTAATACGCGAGGGTAGTCGCGGTATGCGTGCCCCCGTAAGGCAAACGCTGCGCCCTAAGGCGGACTCCCCGTAAGAGTCAGCAGGCGGTGTCCGATGAGAAGTGAGGGAAGATGAGCGAAGCTCAAGCGGCCGACGGCTCCGTGGATCCTCACGGTCCGCGCCCACGCGTTTGGAAACAGCGCCAAGCACTGATGTGGGCTCTAGGAAAGAAGCCCTGTCACTAGGCGAATGCGGACGCTCGCGCCTGTAAAAACTCCAAAGCTGCGACCATTGCTGCTCGGGCCAGGCGGCGCAGACAGTGCAAGTATGGTCCGAATTGCATCCCGTACAAGGAAGGCAAAAATCATGATCGTCACACGGCCACCGGAAAGATCCACACTTGTCGCAGGTACGCACGGGGTACTGCAACATACAAACAGAAAGAGCAGGCGACTGGGCGCAAGCACTCGGAATGCGCGAAAACGAGAACGAAAGCGATGCGCGATCCGACGAAACCAACGGAAACAGGCACCCGGGCCAGGGCCTTGTGAGGGAGGGGCCAAGACCTTACCTCTCCTGCGACGTGGCGACGGGTGGAGGAAGCTCCATATCCGGAGCAGTAAACACCACAGGGAGTACCTTCCTTTGTTTGTTTGTTTGGGTTTTTTTTTTTTTTTTTTTTTTCCGTTATCACCAGAACGAAGAAAAACACAGTTCACTCGAAGTACAATCCTTGAAAAAACACACACAGGCACATAAATCCAAGCACACAAATCTGAAGGAACACAGTAATCCACAAAAAGAAGAGCAGGGAAAAACCGTTAGCAACGGTCGGTGGAGCGATAGGCTAACACGTCTAAACTTCAGAGCTAAGTATCACGACTGATTTGTGATTGGGCCACGTAGTGGACGCCTGACTGGACTGGGACGGGAGGCTACTCTCAGCCCTAATGAGGGTTCCCCGAGTGCCTCCCGGGTGGTGAAGGAACACAACAAGTTCTTAGGCTAAAATTGAGTAAGTAGTAGACACTTCCAGACAGTAATGTCATTGGTAATGTTTTTGAGGAAACAAACACCAGCTTGTTACATTTGCGGCTGTGTTATTCTTTTAGGGCATGTGTGTGTTGATCATAGGAAAAGATCCGGTATTCAGTTGAGTTATTTTAGATTTGAACCAGGTACCTTTTTAGTATGATTCATTTCTTTTTGCATGGAGAATTGCAATCAGTTTTTTGTGTGACTAGAATGTTGCACATTTCGCCAACTTGTAGCAAAGTCCGACCTAGATTAAGCTGGAAGGTTCTGAAAAAGGCTTGATTGGTCTAGTGACCTCAAACATGATGTCAAAGTTAGTACACATGTTGGTTACATTTCATAACATTTACACCATGCACCTAGATTTTAGTGGAAGATTGTAGAAAAATCTAGTGTGTTCTTTTTAATGAATATTAATGATTTGGGTTACATTTTGTTTTCTGACTGGTTGAGTTATGCAATTTGCAGGATTGTTCTGGAAATATGTAATAGTATAAAAGAGGGTGTTAGGAAGTACGTGCATGCATTGAATGAGACAGTGTATCAAAGTGAGGATGCAACGTAAGAGACAGTGTGTCAAAGTGTGGATGCATTTGCGAGAGATAGTGCATCAAAGTGTTGAATGCATTGTGCCAAATGTATCATGAGAATAAAGCAGTGTTGGAACTGTTACTCCAGTATGGTCTACAACCTTGTGCCACATGTTATGAGTTGCAACATAGTGAGGTTTTTCTACAAGAACCCTACGTGAGTGTGTCTGGTGTGATTGCACACTACTACGACCACTACCACATAACACAGCTTAAGCACAATAAATAAGATCTGGAAAATGTACTTTTAATCCCTTGACTGCTACCAATGATGCAGTTTGGCGAAGAAGACATATATGTAGTTACATGTCTTTTCCGTCGAGTGATATCATTGGTAACAGTCAAGGGGTCAACATCTCAAAAGTAGTATGCTGATCAGACACTATCCTTGACCTGTAAATGATTAATTCCAGAAGCTGGGCCTAAAAACTGTAGCAAGCATAGAATTAGTTTAAACTACAGTAGAACGTCCTGTGAGTGGTCTCCAATTTTTACAGTCACCTGCTGTTCACAGTCACATTCAAGTTGCACAGATGATGTTTCCTATATTAAGTACCTCGATTCTACAACCACCTGCCAAATGCGGCCAGCATACTGGAGCCAAAAACTGCAAAAATACCTTAAATTTATGGCCATGGCCAGACTGGTGCAGTAAAGCCATCAAGTGTGACGTGTCAGTGACAGCTCACTTGACACCTAGCCAACAGCCACACACAAAACCCAGACTTGATATTACACAATAACGGATGTGCCATCGGCTCGCCAACTGTCTATGCAGTCTGTATCTACCCGACCAAGCCCACAAATCTTTTCCAAGTCGGTTTACTGTGCGGTCACGACGGTAATCTTCCAATATTATTACCAAACTTTGACTGAGTCTTTCACCCCAGGTGCCAACTTGGCAGACACTCTTATGCACCCCTGCAGATTGAAAGGGCTCATGAGAACCAAGTGCGTATGTGCGCAAACACATGTCTGTGCCACAGGCCTCCAAATCCATCTCAGCACTCATACACTATACAGCATGCGTTGTATAACATTAACAGTACTGAGAACGACTTGTAGGCCTGTGGACTGACATTCCGACTCTGCCTCTGCAGCCTACTGTGTACATGTGCCGTCGCACGTGTAAGTTTTGGAGACTGATGTGTAGCCAGAAAATTTTCTTCTTCAGGAGATCTATGAATTCTACCACTCGGAAGTCAAGAAATCGCAGCATCAAAACAAATCAGTGGCTGCCAGTTAGTACTTAAATGAATGACTAGTCACTTTCTTAACGCAGGCCACAAACTGTCAAGTCAGTGCTAATGATTCCATGCTACACACATGGGTGCTTAGTCGAGGAAAAAATAGTGAGAAAAAGAAAACGGTTAAACATAGGCAGGAAAAGTGCACCGCATTTTGCCTCTGCTCAGTAATTATCGGGACAAAAAGGTGACGGGATACTGACCCCAGCTTACGTTATTGTCACTCTGGTTACTACACCACCCGTCCCCTCCTTTCCTATCTGTTTAAGACAAGAAAATGGCAGTGACACACATCGAAATGCATTGCTCTTTCTCCCTCCCCTATTAGTACACAAAAGCACAATTTTTTTTCTTTCAACACTAAAGTTAACAAAACATCAGCGCCACTAGTACATGTATCACCCTTCACAGTTATAGTGTGAAGAGGTTGACAGTGGTCCTGTTGTGGTGATGACACATCTATATGCTTACAAGCACACCTAGGTGCGTTTTCATAAACCCTCCTGTGAACAACCACCTGCTGTTTAAGGCCACTTTTCTTAGCAACAGGGGTGACCATTCATTGGAGGTTCTACTTCTAGTAGTTCTACTGTAATTGCTGAATTTAATCAAAAAGAATTTACCTTGACCCTCTGATTTATCCTCAAGGTCGGGTAGATCTGGGTCAACTTTGGCCACACCAACAGCCCTGGAAGTAAAACAGAGTCCATAACAATCATGATACTGTGACGGAGTCACACTGGCCTCCATACGGATCACACAACACTGGCAACAGGTTGTTGCCCTTGTTAACTATAAATAGTGCAGGGGTACTATCATCAGCCGGGTTTGTTCCCTTTGTGTCGTTGACAAAACACACTTGGATTGTCATGTGTTGTTTGCCTCGGGTCAAAACCAATGCTTATATCGTCATGTTTCAGTCTTCATTCAGGATGGCTAAACAACCATTTATACACTAATTACTGGGCCAGTAAAATAGCCCAACTCTCAACTGTTGGAACGTGCTCTACCACCAGTCAAACCATTGTACCGTGAACCATTGTATTTTGTAAACAGATTCATTGTGTATGTGATTTCTAAAAAGCAAAATGTCAACTACATCACAGATGGATGCTAATTACGGTCACTGACTTACAACTGAACCGTATTCCCCACTGCATGTGCATAATTGTAGGTTTCCTAATGTTGTTTTACACAGATTTAAATATGCTGCATAACAATAACATTATAATTATAATTTATATGCACTATAGATTCATAATCATAACATCATTTATTTTTAAATCAGTAAATCATCAATCCCTTAAATTGACTAAATGCAAGATGAAGCAATCAATGGATACACAACTGGGTTCATCTATTACACTTACAGCCACCATTTTGAGCAGCAGAGATGGCCTCGGCAAACAGTTGCAATCGTTAATGTGTTAAAGATGAAAAAAATATATAACTGAAATTAAAACTGCTAGAGTTGTTGGAGAGATTGGAGATCAGCTTGAATTTGGCAATGTCAGCAAAATGGTAGCCTCAGTAATCTGTGACTTTGAACAGCAGAACAAGCAATTTTTGGAAAAGGCATACACTATACTGAGTACACAGTTATGAAGAAATCTATCCTGATACTAAATCAATGCATCAATCCAAAGCAATTTTAGCCCATAGGTGTTAACAAAAATGTGACTGCATTACAATAAACTCAGTTTATTCCTAGCTCCAAGTAGCTCAGTAGACAAAGCAAGCAAACTAAATCACATATGTAGGATTTATATTAATGACATACCCATCACAGGTTTAACCCCCTGCCCCTTCTCCGAGGCGTTATCTATTTATCTATTTATTTATTTACTTATTTCTTAATTTATTTATGGTGTTGCTCTTGCTGTTTGTTTTTCTGCTCGTGGTACTGGTCTTTATAGTGGCTGTGTGTCTTTTACATATATATTTCTTTTTTCTTTTATTTAAATCATCATAAATTCCACACTGGAAGAACATGTTTGCGGACCATGTCTGATTTTCTTTTCACTGGCAGTGGCACCTAGACATTATTTACAGAAAACAATTCAGTGTTCTCAAATTTTTTCCACTCTATTTATAAATCAATAAAGCATGTCTTGCAACAGTTTTGAAACTGTTATAAAATCTCTGTTATCTAAACATTTGTTAATGTTATTGTTAAACTTTTAAAAATTTATAAGCATGTTGTGCACCTAGGCACAAGTCACCTCTGTAGTGCCAGATATCTTTCAAATGGTCGTCTTTTCTCTTTGCTCAACTTTTCTCTCCTTCCCTCAAACAGAAAGCTGTTGTAAGAAAAATTGTCACTAGTATTAATTACACTTTTGGAAACATTATCTGTGTTTCTCTGGCCTATTATTATTTATTTATTTATACATCCAAAACTGTGCATACAGGTATATTTTCACCGAGTTCTAACTTCACTGTTACTAGTGTTCACTGTTTCTGCTGCATAAAATGGCCGACTGCAGACGACGTGCATAAAGACGCTGGCTGTGCGGCATCATTTGCATAATTTCAATCAATTGTCCTACACAGTTTTACAATACAATGTGTTCATTACAATTACAGGCAATGTGTTCATAAGACACATTAATACCGTCACTGATGTCACAGCTAGACTTACCCAATGTTGCCACTGATTCTCTTGTCTATGTACCACTTTGCACCACGCACTGGCACAATCTGAACAGGTGTTTGGCCAAGTTGCAAGGACTGAAGTCTTCCACATTGTTGATGAGATGCAGCACTAGGTATAGAGTACTGTGTGTGGCTGTGGTTGATGTTAAACGTGCTGAAACCTGGGATGTACAAGTGTATTGTACATAATTACAGTGAATTTTTTTTTTTTAAATTTCATCTTAGTTTTTACAATACATTAAGATTAACTTGTTTCTGTGTTTATTAGAAGAAAACTTTAAACGGAAAAGTAAAAAACACATTCACACACACACAAATCTATACTATCATCGCGCTAAACTATGTTCCAAATTCTTGATTTGATGACAAGTATTCTGCTTCTTACATTACTTACTTACTTACGCCTGTTACCCCTACCCGGGTATAGGCCGTCGACGAGAGACCTCCAGCAACTCCTGTCCTGTGCTTCTCCTTCGATTCTACTCCAGGTGGTTCCCAGTTTCTTGATGTCTGCTTAGAGGTCTCGACGCCAGGAGTTTCTCGGCCTACCTCTTTTCCTCTTTCCCTGGGGGTTCCATGACAATGCCTGCCTAGTGATACTGGAAGCTGGCTATCTCAGACTGTGACCGATCCATCCCCATCTTCTTCGCCCAATTTCATTCTCTGCTGTTATCTGCTCTGTTCTCTCCCAGAGTCTGACGTTGCTGATCTTCTCTGGCCAGTGGATTTTCAAAATTCTTCTAAGGCAACTGTTCATGAAGGTCTGTACTCTGTTGACTGTGGTTTTTGTCAATCTCCAAGTCTCTGCTCCATATAGGACAACTGCTTTTACATTGGAGTTGAAAATCCGGACTTTGGTGTGTTGTGACAGCTCTCTGGAGCTCCACACTTTTTTCAACTGGAGAAAGGCTGCTCTGGCTTTACCGATTCGTGCTCTGACATCTGCATCAGTGCCGCCATTTTTGTCTATGATGCTCCCGAGATAGGTAAAGGACTCCACCTCCTCCAACGGGGTGCCAGCAAGCAAGACTGGTTCTTCCCTGGTTGCGTTCAGCCTCATTGTCTTTGTTTTCTGTTTGTGAATGGTGAGGCTCACTTGGGACGAGATGTCAGCAAGCCTCGTGGTCTTGTCCTGCATTTGTTGATGAGTGTGGGACAGTAATGCCAAGTCGTCTGCAAAATCGAGGTCGTCAAGCTGTGTCCACAGTGTCCACTGTATTCCACTTCGTCTGTGCTCTGTAGTCATCTTCATGACCCAGTCTATGGCCAGTAGGAAGAGGAACGGAGACAGCAGACACCCCTGTCTGACACCAGTTCTGACCTGGAGCTCCCTGGTGAACTGCCCTTCGTGGATCACGCGACATGTCATGCCATCGTAGCTGCTCTTGATCAGGCGGACGAGCTTTGTGGGTACACCGTAGTGTCGTAGGAGTTTCCACAGAGTCTCTCGGTCCACACTGTCAAATGCTTTCTCATAATCCACAAAGTTGACGTACAGCGGGGAGCTCCACTCCAGAGACTGTTCCACGATGATGCGGAGAGTGGCGATCTGGTCTGTACATGATCGGTTCTTCCTGAATCCTGCTTGCTGGTCTCTCAGCTGGGGGTCAACGGAGCTCTTCATTCTCTCCAGGATGATCCTGTTGAAGACCTTTCCTGGTACTGACAGCAAGGTGATTCCTCTGTAGTTGGAACACTTGCTGAGGTCGCCTTTCTTGGGAAGCTTGATTAGGTACACCTCCTTCCAGTCAGCCGGCATCACCTCCTCTTCCCAGATCTTTCCAAACAGTGGGTACAGCATCTCCACTGTTGTCTCTAGGTCTGCTTTCAGAGACTCCGCTGGGATGCCATCTGGGCCTGATGCTTTGCCGTTTTTCAAGAATGCCACTGATCTTCTGATCTCTTCCCGGCTGGGTCTGTCACAGCTGATGGGTAGGTCGGTCTCTGCCGGCTGGATGTCTGGAGGGTCGGGTGGGCTAGGTCTGTTTAGTAACTCTTCAAAATACTCGGCCCATCTGTCGAGTTGGTCTGCTCTGTCTGCAATAGGCTTGCCTTCTTTGTCTTTTACTGGTCTTTCTGTATGGCCATACTTGCCTGACAATCTTCTGGTAATGTCGTAGAGCTGTTTCATGTTACCGCTGCCTGCTGCCTTTTCTGCCAGGCTGTCTGTGTAGGCCCTCTTGTCTGCCCTGATACTACTCTTCACCTCGCGGTTGGCTTCCGAGTATTTCCCCTGTGCCCTTACTTTGGCTGCTCTCATGCGACTATTGTTGACAGCTGCTTTCTTCTGCTTCCTCACTTCTATCTTCTTCAAGGTCTGTGCCGACAGCCAGTCCTTGTGATGGTGTTTCCTGAACCCTACAGTGTCTTTGCAGGTTGAGTTCAGCGCCTCTCTAACTGCCTTCCACTGCTGCTCTGTGGTGACCACCTCCTCTTCATTTACTAGCTCCTGTAGCGCTTAAAACCGGTTGGACAGCACCAGTTTGAACTCTTCTCTAACTCCAGTCTCTCTCAGGAGGCCTACATTATAGCGCTGTCTTCTTGTTGTCTCTGTGCGGCTTTTCTTTAGCTTGAGCTTCATTCTTAAGGTAAGCAGATGGTGGTCGGAGGCGACATCTGCTCCCCTCCTCACTCGAACATCTTGAAGGGATCTTCTAAATTTCTCGCTAATGCAGATATGGTCTATTTGGTTCTCTGTTGTATGGTCAGGTGAGACCCAAGTTGCTTTGTGTATTCTTCTGTGTGGGAAGATGCTGCCTCCAATGACAAGTCGATTTAGAGCACAAAAGTCTACAAACCTCTCCCCATTCTCACTCATCTCCGAGCCTAGTCTCCCCATCACCTCTTCGTATACGGTGTTGTCCTCCCCTATTTTGGCATTAAAATCGTCCATGACGATGGTGATGTCTCGCTCCGCACATTTGTCCAAGGCACTCTGGAGTCGGTCATAGAACTCTTGTTTCTCTTCCTCGTCACTGTCATTAGTGGGCGCATAACACTGGATGACGTTCAGCTTGAGCTTTTTCTTGGTTCTAAAGGCTGCTGTGATAATTCTTGGCCCAAGAGGTTCCCAGCCCATCAGCGCTCTCTGTGCCACTGGTGACAGCATGAATGCTACACCTTCTGTATGGGGGGCATTCTCCTCTTCATGACCTGAATACAGAATCATCTCCCCACTTAACAGCCTTTTCTGGCCAGACTGCGTCCATCTGGCTTCACCGATACCTAGCAGGGAAAGGTTGTACTTTTGCATTTCCGCTGCTATCTGGGCGGCCTTGCCGCTCTGGTACATGGTCTTGACGTTCCATGTGCCCATGGTTGTATCCCTGGATAGAGAGAGGCGGCTCGGTCCTGTGGCTTCTGAAGACTTCCGGCTTTCACCACAGGAGGTCATAAGTCTTCTGGTAGAAGAACCTTCCTCCTCCAGGAAAGGAATTACTGTTAGTCTTTTCGTCGGCGTTTTTGTAGCTATTTCCTTTTTTGCAGGGTGGGGAAGCTACCCCCACGCCCAAACCCCTTACTAGGAGGACCAGGGGTTTTCTGTCGGGGTCACCTTCCCCTAGACCATGTTGGTTCACGGCACCTTATTTCATTCGGTGCACCCCTCTCACGAGGGACCCCCTATCCACCACCCAGGGGACGCGCCTCAACGCCATATGGTCCCAGCGCGAGGCTTCTTACATTATATTGCTGAAAAACTTACAACAGTCCGCTTTCATACAAGACCAGATCTCGGGTCAGTCTGTGATCAAAATTTTGCACATAAATGATATCATATCACAAAGATCGCCTTAAAGTGAGCATAAACGCATAGCCAACTTGTAAAACGTTTTAACTACTTACGAGACGTTGATCCTCCTGCAGGAAGAAGCTTTTCCAACAGTTTACAAACTCCAAGCAAGGACACTCGGCACGGGGTTGACGCCATTTTGTCCTGATGCCAAGGGATGCAATTCAGTGAGATCTATCTGCTTTGTCTAATTTGTGTAATTTAAGTGTCCATTTGCTACTCTCTCCCCATATCATTTGGAGCAAAGGTTTCAGTACATGTCCAGTCAGAAACTGTGGTTAAGACTTGCTGCTGCATGCTTCATCAAGCCGTTTTTTTGTGTTTTTTTTATTTTTTATTAAAAAAAAAAAAAAAGAATTAATACAGCAAGATCATCATAGTTTAAAATACATATGATTCTCGCATGGTTGACCCCGCCATGAGATGGCCTTGGTTGCCTGCTCGGCGTTAAACCCAAATAACTAACTAACTCTCATGGGTGACCGTGATACAAAAACCCTAGTGTAGCGACAAATGGCGGACTTTTCGTAGCCCTCTTTCAGACGCGTCTTGGATGCCAGTTTTGTTCCATAAAAGATCACCAAACGTTCTAAAGTACAAAGTTGCATAGTGTTGTTCCAAACAACAGGCGCAGTACTGGAGACAGCAACGTCATTAAATATTTTTAATACGTCATAAGTCCATTAAGTATAAATATATTCCTTTTACGTCTGTCATGTCTGGCGCGATCAGGTCGGAAGATTTCTTCTTTATTTCTTTTCATAGTGGAGGAATGAAAACAAATACGTCAAGTCCATTAAGTATAAATATATTCCTTTTACGTCTGTCATGTCTGGCGCGATCAGGTCGGAAGATTTCTTCTTTATTTCTTTTCATAGTGGAGGAATGAAAACAAATACGTTATTGGGGCGGTCCGTGGCGCAGGTGGTTAAAGCTGAGAAACAGTCAAAAAACTCCGCCCCGCACGTGTTTTAAAAAAACTTTGCAGGACCCAGCGAGGGCCCTGTCTTCGTGAACGTTCGGCTAACTTCGGCAAACCGGTTTGCAACTGACTCAGTTGACTGAGTTTTCAACTGCGTTTGTCGTGCTGGCAAAACTCCCGTGAAAAAGACAGGCCACTTCCTGTTTGCAGCGAGTGGGCACCGCGATCACTGATCTAAACCAGCGATAATTTTACTGATATCAACAGTAGCAGACGACACTCGACCACCCGACGGACAGAGCAGGCCATTTGTGCCTTGCCTGGACGCACACTGGATATGGACCAGGCCGAGCTATCCGTAAGTTACACTGTACAGCCTGAAGCTTATTTGATATCGGAAGGGTGAGGAAGGAGGGGTTATTTGTCGTTTAGTGTTTGTTGTTATATCTTTTCATCTGGAGTGGCCTACAGCAAATTTTTTTCTCCATACGAAGGGCAGCTACTAAAAATCAGCTTGACCCATGGCGACCTTGTATATTTTGGCATCTATGTAAACAGTCGATTCTCTCTGTCTGTCTGTCTGTCTGTCTGTCTGTCTCTCTCTCTCTCTCTCTCTCTCTCTCTCTCTCTCTCTCATCCAATTTACTGTGTTGGTTGTACATCACAATGCTTCTTTATTTATTTATATTAGCCTATATTGGACTGGAGGTACGTGTTGAAAAAATTCGTTCACAACTACAAAGTGTCAGGAGTCATACTTACAGCATGTACAGCCGTGCATTCTGCCATCATAGTCCCCAGCGCGTAAAATCCGTGGCTGTCGGTCAGTTTCAAAGTGTCACAGAATCGTCTGCTGTTGTCCGATCTGCTAATCGCGATGATTTCCGTGCAACAGGAAGTGGTCTGTCGTTTTCCGAGAGTTTTGCAAGCTCGGGATACGCAGTTGCCAACTCCGTCAACTGAGTTACGAACCGATTTGACCCACTTAGGGGCAGGGCCCAAGCTGGGTCCTGTAGTCTTTTTAAAACACGCGCTGGGCGGGTTTTTCTCATTGCACCTCAGCTTTAAGACGCCTGCCACCAATGCTAAAGGTGCGAGGTTCGATTACGGGTTCCGGCGTCGGATTTTTCTCCTCTAGTAAGTGTCACCGGGCGGACCGTCGGGGGTTCTTTCTCCGGGTACTCCGGCTCTTCCTCCCCCTCCACTTTGGTATCAGTTTCAGTCCACTTAATCAAATTTCAAATACAAACGATTTTGAATTTCCAAAAACTACAGTAGCTCGCTTGAGCTTGCCCTTAGCACCACGTGAAAGTTCTGTGTTTACGTTCAGTGCGAGTGAATGCGCGTGATTCACGTGAGCGTGCTTGTTGGGTTCAGTTCGCGGCGGCGCTTTGAGCCGATTTTCAATTGGGATAAAGCGCCTATTTAATGCGCTTATTATTATTATTATTGGTAGCATGGGCTTGCTGCAAGGACCTTGTACTTTGTAGGCCTTAGGGAGGTCACAGGAACCATTGTACCCCAAAGGCCTGAGGTTGCATTTGACCTCCCGAAGGCCTACAAGGGTCGTGTAGCAAACCCCTGTGACCAATAACTTATAAACTTGTAATGTGCTTCGTTGTTGAATACAAATCCTTTCAAGTTGCCTGTCGATCTACGATCCACGTACTTCAGTTTGTGCATGCCTGTGTGCCATGTGAGCATTCATTCGCAGATATAGTGAACATACTTTTTATAATATATAATTTTAATGAAAAATTATATATATATATAAAAAGGTGGTATCTTGTGAGGAGGAAAGAGATTTAGGTGTGGTCTTTGACAAAGTTCTATCTTTTGACCCCCATATTCAGAACTGCATCAATAAGGCCAACAAGATGGTTGGAGTAATTAAGAGAGCTTTTAATTATTTGGACAAGGACATTTTTAGTAAACTGTATAAATCACTAGTCAGACCACATTTAGAGTATGCAAACACTATATGGTACCCAGGTTTAAAGAGACAATCAGCTGCGCTCGAAAGGGTACAGAGACGAGCAACAAAGCTGGTCAAAGAATGTAGAAATATGACTTATTCAGACAGACTCAGATACTTTGGATTACACTCCTTACGCGGACGTAGAATATGGGGAGACTTAATCCAAGTTTTTAAAATTTATAATGGCATCGACGACCTAAAGTAGAACGACTTTTTTGCAACACCATTCTGTGACAGAACCCGAAATTCTGAAGGGAAAATCTTTGTACAGCACTGTAACACTAACCTGCGGAAGTTTTGTTTTACTAACAGAGTTGCCATTGTTTGGAATGACTTACCAGTTTCATTAAAAAAAGCATCTAATATAAATTCTTTTAAAAACCAGCTGGACGAATTACCAAAATTTAAAGAGATTTTTTATTCCTATGATGAATGATTTTATAGGAAAATTGCATGCATAGCAGACCCATAAAGGAACTAAAGAAAGCAAGGACATTTATAAAGGCCTCACGGCCTATTTTGTCCTCACAATACTACATATATATATATATATATATATATATATATATATATATATATATATATATATATATATATATATATATATATATATATATATATATATATATATATATATATATATATATATATATAATTTTTCATTAAATTCTGAAAATGCTCTTGCTACGCTAATGCATGGAATTCCAGGCTGGTAAGCTTGCATTGTGTCATCAGGACATCAGCTGCCCTTTTTGTGACTGCATCACCTACTAGTTCTAGAAAGGAGAGGGTTAGTGGGAGAGAAGAAATGACAGACCTATCATTTTAATCCTTCCACTGAACACCTGCTACATAAAGTAGTAGGGACTACCCCCAGGCGCCCCGCAATCCGCTGGAGAATATCCAGTCCAGAAATATTTATAATAATAACGTCATCATCAACAGTGATTATATATATATATATATATATATATATATATATATATATATATATATATATATATATATATATATATGGTAAAAATGCCTTGGACACGTTTTTTTTTATCGTATTATTTTTATTTTTTTTGTGTGTAGTCAGTGTGCTCACTGAGGCTCACGTAGTTCAGCTATTTTTGTCTCCTCAGTGCAAGCTTGGAATTTACAGTAACTGTTTAGTCAGTGTGTACATTTACCGCCAGTAGTAAGAGGCAAGGCTGTGTAGCACAGCAGAACGGTTAGACAAAGGCCAGATGTTGTACTTAGTGACCGCATCTCGCCTAGTGTCATTTTCTCCCTTCTTTCCAGACCTCTGCTAGGTGCCAGACAGCTGGTTACTGCGGAGTATTTTCCCCTGACAAGAGATTTGTTGGATTTTGTGTGTTAACTACGTGGGAAGACCACCTCCCAGAGGGCCAGTGTGGCTTCAGAGCAAACAGGAGCACCACCGATATGGTCTTTGTGCTGAGACAGCTTCAGGACAAGTGCCGCAAGCAGAACAAAGGGCTGTACGTAACGTTTGTCGACCTAACAAAAGCGTTCGACACTGTGAGCAGGCAAGGCATGTGGCAGATCCTGGAGCGACTTGGCTGTCCCCCAAAGTTCCTCAGCATGATTGTCCAGCTACACGAGGACCAGCAAGGCCAGGTCAGACTCAACAATGTCCTCTCAGAACCATTCCCTATTCTCAACGGCGTAAAGCAGGGCTGCGTGCTGGCACCAACCCTCTTCACCATCTTTTTTAGCATGATGTTGAAGCAGGCCACAGTAGACCTCGATGATGACGATGCAGTGTACATCAGGTATCGTCTCGATGGCAGCCTGTTCAACCTCAGACGACTGCAGGCCCACACGAAAACCCTAGACCAACTGATTCGTGAGCTGCTTTTTGCTGATGACGCTGCCCTCGTTGCACACACAGAGAGAGCCCTGCAGCGCATCATGTCCTGCTTCGCAGACGCTGCCCAGCTCTTTGGACTCGAGGTCAGTCTGAAAAAGACAGAGGTCCTTCATCAGCCGGCACCCAAGACAGTGTATCGCCCTCCTCACATCACCATTGGCGAGTCTGAACTAAAGTCAGTGCACCAGTTTACTTACCTTGGCTGCATTATCACGTCGGACGCCAAGCTGGACAAGGAGCTTGACAGCAGGCTGGCAAAAGCGAACAGCGCTTTCGGGCGACTTTTCAAGCGGGTGTGGCACAATCAACAGCTGAAAACAGGCACCAAGATCAGCGTGTACAGAGCTGTGGTCCTCACCACCCTGCTGTATGGTTCCGAGTCCTGGGCCCTCTACGACTCCTCGAACGCTTCCACCAGCGCTGCCTGCGTACCATCCTCAGCATTCACTGGAGTGACTATGTCACCAACGTCGAGGTCCTTGAACAGGCTGAAACTGTGAGCATCGAGGCCTTGCTGCTGCGGACACAGCTCCGCTGGGCGGGGCATGTCTCCAGGATGGAGGATCATCGCCTACCAAAGATCACCCTGTTCGGCGAGCTTGCTACTGGACACCGTGACAGAGGGGCACCAAAGAAGAGATACAAAGACTGTCTCAAGAAGTCACTTAGTGCCTGCCAAATCGACCACCATCAGTGGTCCTCGCTTGCTGTGGACCGTGACACCTGGTGCTCCACAATTTACAAGGCAGCTGTCTCCTTTGAGGACTCTCGCAGAGCTAGCCTTAAGGACAAGCGGCTCAGGAGAAAAAAACAGAGATGCCGCAACTCAGAACCCTGGCCATACCTTCCCCTGCAGCCACTGCGGTTGAACCTGCCTGTCCCGGATTGGCCTCTTCAGCCACGAACAAGCCTGCAGACGTCGTGGGCAACTCCTATAAAATCTTCGTTCGCGAAGTCAAGCCAAGAGACATTTACCGCCAGTAGTAAGAGGCAAGGCTGTGTAGCACAGCAGAACGGTTAGACAAAGGCCAGATGTTGTACTCAGTGACCGCATCTCGCCTAGTGTCGTTTTCTCCCTTCTTTCCAGACCTCTGCTACGGTGCCAGACAGCTGGTTACTGCGGAGTATTTTCCCCTGACAAGAGATTTGTTGGATTTTGTGTGTTAACTACGTAGTCTTGTAAAAGTACGATTTTTCATCTGCAAGAGGATTTTACTACAATATAGTGTTTGAAGGGCTCTAAGTGTTGGTAATGGTTTCAGAACTGACAAAAGCGTTATTCAGCTAGGAAAGTAATGTTCTATCGCATGGAAGAGTGCTTCACCATTTTGTAACACGTAATGATTTTGGTCGGGCGAGCCACTTCGATTTGTCAGTTAAAAACTCCTGCTGCGATCGGCACCTTCGGGTTGGATCGCGATGTGGTACCTGGTCTGCGGAGATAGGTGTATTTGATCCACGACTGCTTCTACAGTTGCTGTTTCGACTTTGCCGTTTTTTCCATAGTATTTTGGACTCTTTTGTCATTTTTCTGAGCCCTCCTTTGAACGGGAATCCCGGACTCTGTCGTTTTTCTGGCGGGGCGGCTCTACTTTGTAACGGGCGCCTCGGACTCTGCCGTTTTTTTTTTTTTTAGGTTTCCCTTTACAAAGGGCGCTTCGGACTTAAACATTTTTTTTTTTTTTTTTTTGAGTCTTCTCTTTATAGCGGGCGCCTCGGACTCGTCGTTTTTCCGATGCTTCCCAATATCAAAGGACGTTTTAGACTTTGTCATTTTTGGGTAGTCTTCCTTTATAACGGGCGCCTCGGACTGTGTCGTTTTTCCGAGGCTTCCCTTTATCAAAGGATCTTTTGGACTCTGCCATTTTCGTAGATAGCTATCCTTTTGAAGGGCGTCTCGGACTCTGTCGTTTCACTGAGGCTTCCCTTTACAAAGGGCGTTTTGGACTCTGTTATTTTTTTTTAGCTCTTCTTTTGTAACGGGCGCCTTGGACTCTGTCGTTTTCCAAGGCTTCCCTTTTATAAAGGGCGCTTTGGACTTAGTCATTTTTGTACAGGTCTTCTTTTACCAAAGGCCTTTCTGACTTAGTTACTTTTATAGACTTTCTTTTATAAAGGGCACTTTGGACTTTGTCATTTTTGCCGAGGCTTCCTTTTATCTAATGGCCTCTCCGACTTAGTTATTTTACTAGATTCTCCTTTGTTTCGGACTTTGTCATTCTTTTTAGAGACACGACTTAGATATTAGTACTTTGCTGCGCTACTGTAATAACGTCTGAGGACATTGTGACCAGCAGAGAATATATTTTTCTCAAACGGCCTCATGCCGGGGCATTTGTTGTCGCTTTATCACTGTTGGCCTGTACTGCAATATAGTCTATACGAAATGCGATCTTCGTTTCACATGTCTTATTGTAGTTAGTATCGAGTGCGAGTGACTGTGCTTGTGTGTGTGAACTTGGCATCCTGACACGAGCAAACATTTACATACACATTCACCGGTCATACAAACATTGCACACGGTCAGCGACGCTACAGATTTTGGTGTCGAAGGCTGGGGTGAGGCGACACTACATATATATATATATATATATATATATATATATATATATATATATATATATATATATATATATATATATATATATATATATATATATATATATATATATATATACACACACACACACCGCGTGAAGACCCCCCCCTTGGGGTGAAACCGGTCGTAGTCGGCAAAAACTTACATATATATATATATATATATATATATATATATATATATATATATATATATATATATATATATATATATATATATATATATATAAATTTTCAATAAATTCTGAGAATGCTCTTGCTGTGCTAACGCCATGGAATTCCAGGCTGGTAAGCTTGCATTGTGTCATCGGGACATCAGCTGCCCCTTTTTATGACTGCATCGCTCACAAGATCTAGAAAGAAAGGGTAGTGGGAGAAAAGGAATGACAGACCTATTTTTTTTAGCCTTCCACTGAACACCTACTGCATATAGCAATAGGGACTACCACCCCGAGGCACCCGCAATCCGCTGGAGAATATCCAGTCCTTTGGGTGACACCTTTGTTATCAGTAAAGAATAATTGCACCACAAAATTGCCTAGGTGTTGCCTTTTCAAAATTAGTCTGTCTTCTTCCACTGCAACACCTCATAAAGCTTTAGGGATGCAATCCGCGCTGTGCTAGTGGTGCTACCAGTAAAGTGTGGAGGCGGCTTCTAGTACATGCGTTGTGTTTGCAATTTCAGGTTACGCCGTATGCCTACCTGAAGAGTCCCCCCTTGGGGCGAAACCGGTCGTAGGCGGCAAAAACTAAAATCTATCCAGCAGGTCCAAGATCTGTATGGGAATATTCATGCACTAGCCTTCCCTCTCGGGGGGGGGGGGGGGGGGGGGGGGGGGGGGGGGAGGACTGGATATTCTCCAGCGGATTGCGGGGCACCTGGGGGTAGTCCCTATATATATAATTTTTCATTCAATTCTGAGAATGCTCTTGCTGTGCTAATGCCATGGAATTCCAGGCTGGTAAGCTTGCATTGTGTCATCAGGACATCAACTGCCCTTTTTGTGACTGCATCGCAAACTAGATCTAGAAAGAGAGGGGAGTGGGAGAGAAGAAATGACAGATCTATCATTTTGAGCCTTCCACTGAACACCTACTACATAAAGCAGTAGGGAATACCCCCAGGCGCCCCGCAATCTGCTGGAGAATATCCAGTATGGTCGTAGGCGCAAAAACCTAAATCTATTCAGCAGGACCAATATCTGTCTAAAATAGCCCTATTTTGACAAAAGATGTTTTTTTCTCAAATACTATTCACAACTTCAAACCCAAACTTGGTACAGAGATACCTGATGGTAAGACTTATCTATACATACTAATTTAGAAGACCCCTCAGAAAGGTCAAGGGTCACAAGAGACTGGCAAATGTGTGTAAAATGCTGATTTTTTTAATAAAATTGTAGGTATTCCCAAATTTTTCAACCAAATTTGGTACAACGATAGCTGATGATAAGACCTTCCTATGCATACTAATTTAGTCAACTCATCACAAAGGTTAAGGGTCACAGGGGGTTGACAGATGTCTGAAAAATGCTTACATTTTCAGAAAACATGGATTTGGCTGTTGCAGAAGCCAGCCCTTGTCACAAAAGTCACACATATTTAAAACGGTCATACACGTGAGCCATAATGGCTTTGCCTTTCTTGTTTACCTATTTTCTGATCCCCTGTGACCTTGACCTTTGAGAGAGGTCACTCAAGTTGGTATGTATAAAAAGGACTTGCCACAAGTATCCTAGGGCCAAGTTTGAAGACTGTGGCTTGAATAGTCTGCGAGAATATGTCAACGTTAAAGTTTACCACAGACAATGGACAACGGCGGACAGATGACCACTGGCCCTGAACATAGACTCACATTTGCTTGGCACATGAGCCAAATATCAGCCTCTGGAGAGGATGTAATGGGTTAAATATATATATAGGCATAGGCTCAGGAGAACTAAAAAAGTTAAGTCCTCTAAAAAAAAAAGGAGTAACATCGACTTTGAGCCTCTTGGCTTGAAGCCATTGCCACGTAACAAGTGAAGGTTTCCTTCCCTCCTGGGGACCCAGCTAATGGTAGGTTTCTTCTTTCTGTGGAAACAAGGATTCCACGTGACATCACGCCAATATCGCTAGTCATGATCGAATTATAATAGTCAGTCTAGTTTTGGTGTTCACTATATGTACCAAAGGAAATTATTAAGATCCCCTGCCCCTTAACTATCAGAAACATTTACAGATATAGTACACGACAGTGTGAATCTTTATGTGTATTTTGCTGTGTGCTGGCCATTGGGTGCCTGATTGTCAAGCGCTGATGTGTACTGCTCTAGTGGCACTTGGTGTTGCATAGTAAATTACTCACACAAATCCTAAGTAACAACATTTGTATGCATACATCATTTTATTTGTATCACAGGGTGAATGGGTACTGCAGTAAGGCTGTAAAGGGGGAAAGAAACTTGCACATATAAATCACAGCCCAAATGCACATTTGTAGACCTGGTGAGAAGAATTTCACATTGGATGCACAATGTGCATCATCAGTGGATTACCACTGCAACACGAAGAGGAAAAATTACAGCAGATCTCCATGGCTCAAACACCTTTACTATACTCACAGACAATAAATTACAGAATTATAAAGATTCCAGTCTCCGAAGTTCATGACATGCTCAGTTGGTTGCAGGTATAGGCAGTTTTGATTTTCCTGAGCAAAACGTCCCGGCATCACCCGATTATGCATGAGAGCAGTCTGTTGAAGAATACTTTTAAAATATGATGCATGACACACAGTATAGATGAATGGCTAGATTCACAGAAACACGTGCCATTTATTTTAACCCTTTTAGTCCCAGAACTAAATGACTCCCATTCTAGAGAATGGAAGTCATTTAGTTCTGGGATTTAAAGGGTTAAAAGAGTTATAATGCTGATTGCTGCACCACTATGAGCCAAATATCCAGTAAGCAAAATGCTCTGAGACTGTCTTCAGCCATATTTGGCCCTAGTACGGCTGTGTGTGGGCCGTCTGCAGCCTAATATGTCCCAAGGACATGGGCATAAACTGGCACCTTGAATTATCATGGTCGATCTGGGCTAAGAGGGTCAATTAGAGCTTTAAACTGTGTGCCTGAGAAACCTAGGCAAGAAACCTAAATGTACTAAAATTAACATTAAACTATGTGGACCACTTGAGCTAACTGAATGCCATTTACTGTAAATCAAATCTGTCCATAATAGTCACCAAGGGACTATATGAAGTAGTGATCCGTAGTGACAACAGCTGGCTGTGAGCATTCTAAGCTGGTGGCCATTTCATACAAGTTTGTTTCATATAAAAACTTTATAAAAAAATGCACTGGAGTAATTTAAACGGTCACTTTGACCATGTCACTGCTACGAAAAGGTGGCCACTAGAGAAGGCTTGACTGTATTAACAGCCTATAGGCACAAACAGATCTCACATACAAAGCTCAGCAGTGACAGATATCAATATTATATGACATGCTGTCAAAGTTCAAGTATCAAAACCTTGTCCATGTATTATATGTAAGCATGCATAATTAGCCCTCTTTTGCATGCAACTACCAGTACTTTCTGCCCCACCACGGCAAAAGACAGTAAAACCAGTTTTAAGATAAGTGAGATTGTCATTGTAATATATGTACAATAAAAATCTTGCTTTTGACAAAAATGGACTTACTGTCTTGCTTTCGCAGGTCAGTATTTATAGTAACAGTGGCTGCATGCAAAAGACAGTTCAAATATCAAAGCAACAATTGCTAATGATGTGTCAGCAAAAAGCTGAAGTCTGTAATCAGAGAACAGTGCAATTACAGGGCAGCCTCATCATATCACAGTAGCCAGGAGCCATGGCAGACTATGTTATTTGCAACTGTGTTATTATAGTGCATTATTTTAATTACATAGACTTGTCAAGAAGAAACACTTGGTACGCAAAATGTCCTTTGACCGATGTCAACCTTAGCTGGCCCATACACAGGTGTGTATGGGCCAACCAAGACTAACGTCAGCCCAAGGACCTTTTGCTCACTGGGCATCCTCTGCAGACCTGAGTGCATTATATCCAATACCGTGCTGTACTGGAGAACATAATATTAAGGCTGACCTGTACAAAGTCCCCAAGGTGGGTCTGTAATTTTTTTGAGCAGCGGGAAAGGTAAGTTAAAGGGGTCATGACATGGAGGGGAAATTGGACCATTTGGTGGGTATGTGTACCAGAAAAAGAGGGAAGTAAAAAATTATGGCAAATGCTGCATGCAAAAGAATTTGCATACTGAAATGTACCTGAAGGTGACAAAAGGGCAAGTCGGGAAAAGGACCTGGGATATAATTTCATATGCATGTAAATCTACAGTACACCGAATAATGCTTCGAAAAATGATTTTGATGGGTACAAAACCAAACCAACATCCACAAGAGTAAAGCAGCATAAGTAAAGTTAACAGAAAAAAAGTTCTGATAAAAAGAATTCTAAAAACAACTTTGAACATGCCCATGACATATTGGTTGTTATAAAAGGAGCTGGATCTGCATTTCATTCAGATAATTATTTCACCGTTCGACGGGCACTCACCCTAGCCCTGATCGACGAACAGTACCCAAAGGAGGCATGGATCCACATTTACACTGATGGATCAGCAACAAATGCCGTTTCCAATGGAGGTGCTGGCATCCTGATCCAGTTCCCAGGGGGACATACAGCCACATCCAGTGTAGCCACTGGCAAACACTGCACAAACTACAAAGCAGAAACCGAAGCACTTATGCAGGCCGCCTCCATGGTTCAGAATTCCACAGACCCATGCTACCAAGTTGTCTTCTTCTCCGATGCCCTTTCAGTCCTTCAGGCCCTCAAGAACAACAGGCTCCCCCAGCTGACCAGAGCTTTGCAGAAGGTCAGACAAACCAGAAGAGTTGTTCTCCAGTGGATACCAGCCCACTGTGGGGTACCAGGAAATGAAAGGGCAGACGAGCTGGCGAAAGAAGGAGCCACAAAAGATCAACAAGAAAACAGCGTCAGCTATAGTGAGCAAAAGACAATCATCAAGGCATTGATGAGGCCGAGGTCAAACAGAGACGACTACCACACAATGACCAGAGAGCAGCAAGTTGTCCTGATCAGACTGCGTACCGGCCACAACAGACTGAACGCTCACATGAACAGAAATTTTGCATCACCAACCTTCGCCTGTGGTCAGGAAGACCAAACATCGGAACATATTCTCCAGAGATGCCTCCTACTGGACGATGAAAGAAAAGAAGTGTGGCCGTCGCCAATTCCACTGCAGACCAAACTCTACGGCAGTCGAGAAGACCTGGAGAAAACGACGTCATTCATCGCCGGTGCTGGACTGACCGTATAGCCCACTGCGAACGACAAGAAGAAGGAGAAGATAATTATTTTGTTTGGCGTTTCCTTGTAAACAGTAAACAGGCATTAAATTATAAACAAATCAAACTCAAACAAAATGCTAAAAGAAGCAAATGCACTGGTCATACGCAGACACACAATAACTTCAGCTCTTCTTTGTATAGAAATCAATTTACAAATTGTACAAAATACATTATGACCTATTATTATTTTCATTCATAAAAGAATTACCTCCTTACCATTGCTCGCACATTAGAATCACCTGTGAGGCACTATACATATGCACAATTCCCAGCTGAACTGATTATGACAATTAAGGGAAAATGTGACTACTTAGACTGACACTTAGATACATGTAAGTTCCAAACTAATCAGGCACTACTCTTGGACCATTATGACTGATTTATCTGCTGCATGCTGGTGATGAAAGTGAAAAGTTGCATGCATAAGGCAACACTGAACAAATCACTCTGCTTAAAATACATTTATATATACATGTACAGACTCAAAGATATTTTAAATTATCACGGCACTTCAAACATGCACAAATATATAATTTTGCATGTTAGTAAAATCCATGTAAAAGCACAAATAACATGCACAACAGAAAAGTTTGCTTTTGCACATCCCTGTGTTCCTTTATGCTTAATGTTAATTAATGCACAAGAACTCTTCATTGTGAACTAACAAAATTCAAAAACAGGATTTTACAGGCTCAAGAAGATAATTTTAGAACTGAATGGTAAACAATCAAAGTAAACATTGGAACTTGCAAGAAAATAAAAAAAGCAGAATGAAAAAAAATCCACTTTTTTTGCACAAAGAAATGAAAACTGATGTCACATTTGGAACACTAGAAAAACACTTGAGGCAATTCAAAACCACGGACATGCTCAACAAAGCATGCAAGTATTGCTTTGTGTTTGATCACACTGGTTGCCTTCCTTGATTTGTTATGCTGATCAATTCAGTATGGTAAAACAATGGAGCCAATCAGTGTGTGTGTATAGGGTCTGTTCTAGGCACTATGATGATTCAGATGGCTCAGTCAGTTCAAATACTTCTGGTTTGTAGTCTCCTTTTGTCTGCTCTTGTTTGTGCGCTTCTATTTTTTTTTCACCTTCTTCATATTCTTTGTCATACTTACTCCCATCTCTAACATACTGTCTTCGTACTGGATCCCTGTAAGGGTGCATGTTTATGACAAATGTCTCCCAATTTACATTTTTTACTCCAACCTCTTTGATCTGTGACATCTTGGCTTCAATGAATGACACTGGATCTTCTGGGCGTTCCATCATCAAGCAGCTGAGGAGGGACTCGAACATCTGTGGGATGCGGTGAGAGGCCAGGTACTGCTTAGCTTGCTCACGTGTTGTAACAGTCGTCATGGTGGAGACAGTGGTATTATAATGCTTCCAGCTTATGGACTGATTGTATCCCTTGAATTCTCTCACATTCACACTTTCTGGACAGGTGACGTATACATAAATATATATGTATATGTCAGATGAGTTTAGTCTTGCCTCTTTTTCTGCAGCACTCCTTACAGACTCAAACAGGTATACCTGAAATATAAATGCATGAGATAATTTTCCTGAACAATGTTAGGCTGAAATATATCATGACATATATGGTGATACATTAGATTTTGTAAACCTTTTGTAATTCATATTTCATGCTGGTGCACACAACACTTTCAACAGATTGATTAAACTAAGAATATGGTCTTTCTCTTTAAGGCATAAAGAATCATCTCACTCACACCCAGCCCCAACGCGCACCTTGGGAAGCAACAAAATATACAAAGCAATCGAGCAATGCTAACATCATACACAAGAGTCATACAGCCTAACCCCATACGTAGGGTGCAACTGCTTAGTCACTGACAAAGTGCCAAGTACATGTCAATCCAAGAAAATTGGCCTCTGGCTAAATTGGCACAATCACGAGAACAAACTGGATTTTTCTCTGCCAATATAATTGCCATTATACATGTGTAATATTTACAGTACGCTTACAGACTAATACCACCATGAAGTTCTAGCGTATCAATTATAACAGAACGGGATCTAATTTCTAACATGTCCTTGTGATATATCTAGGTACCACTGGAATTCGGCTATACTGTGTCCCCTACGTATTGTCCATACCTTTTGTTCCGCGTCAGACAAAGAACTACTGAACACAACACTGCAAAGGCCATGCTGTCTGTCTGTACTGGTGCTCTCATAGGCCTATAATTGTTAACAGGTCGGTCTTACGCCGGCCGCGGCTCCAAAAGACTAAACAAATAAAACACGTAATTTAGGGACACAGGCGCCGAGCAGACATAATTATAAGTAATTATTATTTAAACGTCTTCATGTGCTGCCATGGCACTGTCACTCATCTTACCAGTCTAGTGGTTCTGAAAATCCCATACACACAATGTCTCTATCGCTGGCTTCCGAGTCATGTTCTTGCACAGACGCCTAATATCTGACCTCGCGTGCTGACCCCGTTGCTATGTAAAGGAAGAACAAACTCGCCCGATTGACTAACGCATCCAAACATGTTTCGACCAGAATTGTGAGTTTACAGATGCGCATTGAGTACCATGTGGGCAAAGGCGCTCGTCACGTTAATATAATACAATGCTACAGTTTCATCTCATAAACCTTCGAAAACGAAGCTCTTACTTACTTACTTACGCCTGTCACCCCTACCCGGGTATAGGCCGTCGACGAGAGACCTCCAGCAACTCCTGTCCTGTGCTTCTCCTTCGATTCTACTCCAGGTGGTTCCCAGTCTCTTGATGTCTGCTTGGAGGTCTCGACGCCAGGAGTTTCTCGGCCTACCTAAAACGAAGCTCAATGCATTAAAAAAAAATTGTTTAAAAGTATTTATTTATTTATTTATTTATTATTATTTATTATTATTATTATTATTATTATTATTATTATTATTATTTTGGTTGGGGGGGGGGAGAAGGGGGGGGAGGGGGGGCTCCAGCTTACTTACGTACTTATGCGTCACCCCTCCCCGGGTATAGGCTGTCGACGAGAGACCTCCAGCGACTCCTGTCCTGTGCTTCTCCTTCGATTTTACTCCAGGTGGTTCCCAGTCTCTTGATGTCTGCTTGGAGGTCTCGACGCCCAGTGTTTCTCGGCCTGCCTCTTTTCCCTTTTTCCCTGGGGGTTCCATGACAATGCCTGCCTAGTGATACTGGAAGCTGGCTTTTTCAGACTGTGACCAATCCATCCACATATTTTTTCGCCCAATTTCATTCTCTGCTGTTATCTGCTCTGTTCTCTCCCAGAGTCTGTCGTTGCTGATCTTCTCTGGCCAGTGGATTTTCAAAATTCTTCTAAGGCAACTGTTTATGAAGATCTGTACTCTGTTGACTGTGGTTTTTGTTTGTCAATCTCCAAGTCTCTGCTCCATATAGGAGAACTGCTTTTACGTTTGGGTTGAAAATCCGGACTTTGGTGTGTTGTGACAGCTCTCTGGAACTCCACATTTTTTTTCAACTGGAGAAAGGCTGCTCTGGCTTTACCGATTCAGTTCTAACTCAGACTCTGAAAAGCCTAATCATTTTGATTCGATGGAATGTGAGCGCGCGCTCTTCTCGGTTTCGGTCCCCTTTTTTCAGCCGAGCGGTTTGTTTATAATTGCTGTCATCGCGCCTAATACACTATGGAAGGCAGTCAATGAATCAGCTCGCGCAGCTTCTTGTATGTAAGGACCAGCATAATGATAGAGGCAGGCAAGAGTCAGGATTCTCATGAGCTTTCGTATCTGCGGGCGCCATGAGGATCTATGTTTATTCCAGACAGCAGGTGTTTATCATTGAGTGTATCTCGGACAGTGTGATAGTGGTCCTTTCTACAGATGAGAAAAGGCATAGATCCTCAAGAGTCCGCCACGCAAGTTACAGGAACGTGACCCATGAGAATCTGTGCCTAAGTTTTGCTTTTTCAGTTCACACAATTTTAATTTCCAGGCTGAGTGGTGGAAAGGGAGAGAGATGCGCTGTTGTGGTTTGCAGTGAGTTTCAGCCGTTTCTTTTGCTTTTCAGTAACCGTACATCAATGACCATATTATAAATGAACACACTCCCCCCCCCCCCCTCTTTTGTTCTGGTAAAGACAGTCGGGTTTACTACGGAATATACTTGAATCTGCTGAGGCACATATAATTCTGAAAACTCAGAAATTTAAAAAAGCCAGGTTACAAATTAAAAATATATACTGACACAGTTCTCCAAAAAGCCTAATCATTTTCATTTGATGGAAAAATGTGAGCTATATCTATTCTGTTTCTCTCCCCTTTTTTTCAACCGAGCGGTTTGTTTATAATTGCTGTCAACGCGTCTATTACACTATGGAAGGCAGTCAGTGAATCAGCTCGCGTAGCTTCTTGTATGTAAGGACCAGCGTAATGATAGAGCCAGGCAAGAGGCATGATTCTCATTAGTTTTCGCATCTGCGGGCGCCATGAGGATCTAGGTTTATTCCAGACTGACAGAAGGTGCGTATCAGTGAGTGTATCTAATTCAGTGTGATAGTGGCCCTTTCTACTGAGGAGAAAAGGCATAGATCCTCAGAAGTCCGTCATGCAAGTTACAGGATCGTGACTCATGAGAATCTGTGCCTAAGTTTTGCTTTTTCAGTTCACACAATTTTAATTTCCAGGCTGAGTGGGGGAGGGTGAAGGGAGATGCGCTTATTGTGGTTTGCAGTGAGTTGCAGTGAGTTTCAGCCGTTTCTTTTGTTTTTCAGTAACCGTACATCAATGACCATATAAATGAACACACTTTCACGCCCTCTATCGTTCTGTTAAAGACAGATTCGGGTTCACTACGGATTATACTTGGATCTGCTGAGGCACATTATTATACGGGCAGAAATTAAAAAGCCAGGTTACAAATTAAAATATATACTAAAATGGGCTTGGATAGGGCTATTATTTGGTTGAGGGCTGGGGACAGTACAAAGCTTTAGCCAGCCTTGAAGGCCGCTTTCATCGGAACTGCCGTCAGATGGTATGGCAGAAGGTTCTCTGTTCCGTCTGATGTGCACAGAGACAAATGACCCTATCAAGAAACATTCATTCCACCGTTACCGCATACTTTCACGAGGATAAATATATTCTTGTTGGCAATGTTCGCCCATAACCAAAGACAAAACTCCCCAAGAGGCATAGATCTTCATGAGTTCCGCGCAGAGTGCGGGGGCTTGTGAGAAGCTACATGTATTATATGTATCTTGGTGGCTAGTGTTGCCTCTAGGGTGCTATGTTTACGCAGCCGGGGTGAAATCGGGACCACCGAGCCCAAAACAAAACACCCATGGCTGTCAACACGTGCGATTCGACGACCGTCCCGGCACTGCGGCGAATGTGCAAACTCGAGTTTGGAGACTAACTGGATTCGTCAGTGCTCTGACATCTGCATCAGTGCCGCCTTTTTTGTCTATGATGCTCCCAAGATAGGTGAAGGACTCCAGCTCCTCCAACGGGGTGCCAGCAAGCAAGACTGGTTCTTCCCTGGTTGCGTTCAGCCTCATTGTCTTTGTTTTCTGTTTGTGGATGGTGAGGCTCACTTGGGACGAGATGTCAGCAAGCCTCGTGGTCTTGTCCTGCATTTGTTGATGAGTGTGGGACAGTAAAGCCAAGTCGTCTGCAAAATCGAGGTCGTCAAGCTGTGTCCACAGTGTCCACTGTATTCCACTTCGTCTGTGCTATGTGGTCCTCTTCATGGCCCAGTCTATGGCCAGTAGGAAGAGGAACGGAAACAGCAAACACCTTGCCTGACACCGGTTCTGACCTGGAGCTCACTGGTGAACTGCCCTTCGTGGATCACGCGACATGTCATGCCATTGTAGCTGCTCTTGATCAGGCGGACGAGCTTTATGGGTACACCGTAGTGTCGTAGGAGTTTCCACAGAGTCTCTCGGTCCACGCTGTCTAATGCTTTCTCGTAATCCACAAAGTTGACGTACAGCGGGGAGCTCCACTCCAGAGACTGTTCCACGATGATGCGGAGAGTGGCGATCTGGTCTGTACATGATCGGTTTTTCCTGAATCCTGCTTGCTGGTCTCCCAGCTGGGGGTCAATGGAGCTCTTCATTCTCTCCAGGATGATCCTGTTGAAGACCTTTCCTGGTACTGACAGCAATGTGATTCCTCTGTAGTTGGAACAATTGCTGAGGTCGCCTTTCTTGGGAAGCTTGATTAGGTACCTCTCCTTCCAGTCAGCCGGCATCACCTCCTCTTCCCAGATCTTTCCAAACAGTGGGTACAGCAGCTCTACTGTTGTCTCTAGGTCTGCTTTCAGAGACTCCGCTGGGATGCCATCTAGCCCTGCTGCTTTGCCGTTCTTCAAAAATGCCACTGCTCTTCTGATCTCTTCCCGGCTGGGTCTGTCACAGCTGATGGGTAGGTCGGTCTCTGCTGGCTGGATGTCTGGGGGGTCGGGTGGGCTGGGTTTGTTCAGTAACTCGTCAAAATACTTGGCGGGGAGCTCCAGCACCCTCCCCAAAAGTGCTACAGTTGCCACCAACATGATGTTGTGCATCATGCAAAATAAGACAAAGAAGAAAAGTTTAGAAATTCAAAATATTAATTAAATGGACTATCAGGCATAAGCGACATTTCACTACTTTTCACTACAAACTTGTTATAAAATCGCTGCCAGGACAATGTCAGGAAAGTCCTGACATGCTATAGGCAATAACAGCAAGTCTTGCCATCACTGTAGTAAACCGCTAACCAGAATCTGTTTTTGCTTGTTTCCAAAGAGGAAGAAACATGAAAAACGTGTTGAAACACTACTTCGCTACTATCTGAAGTCTATCGCCAGGCAAGCATGTCTCTCAAGATGGTGGCGCAGCAGCTGACGCTCCTAGGCAATGCAGGGAACTTCCCGAACCCTTTTGTATAAATTTAATGAAGTATACAATAGTTTATCCAAAGTGATTTTTAAGCGCATGTAATTTATTTGGGCAAGTAACTGGCAGAGAATTTTGGTGTTATTTTGCTTATAAGGCCTGAAGGCCCACGGGCGGATCTTGTGTGTGTGTGTGTGTGTGTGTGTGTGTGGGGGGGGGGGGGGTATGCAGGGGGGCGGGGTTCCAGACCCCAGTCCCTTTTTATCTGGGAGTTTGGGACCCTCCTCTCCTCCCTCCCCAGCCCCAGGTGTTTGATATTTTGGTTAGTGGTAAGAGTCTAGTTTGACGCTAGTTTAGTGCACCTACAACACTTCGTAACTCCGAAGGTCTATTCCATTGTTGTGCATGGACACCGGCAAGCTGCTCATTGTCTGGGACAAGTAATATTGGTCGAGTTTGTTTTCGGCAAACACTTGCAACGTTAGGCGTGCAGAGCTACTTGCTGTCATTCAGATTGTATTAAAGTTTGTAATAGACAAACACAGCTCATACTTATTCATATAAATAAAAGTATTAATAGATGACTAATTGTCCTAACTAACTCATTTACTTACTATGCGAAACTACAGTTGTATAGCGTTTCTTTGCAAGAATAACACTTCCGCAAGAAGCTAGGCAGTAAAAAAAAAAAATGTGTGATCGTGTTGTTGATAACACTGAAGCTTCTACTTTGTTAATAAACTGTATGCCAGTTTTAATGCGCATACGGCAGGAATAATTCCATGGTTTTTAGGGTTATTTGTGTTGAAGGAAACTAAACCAAATATTACATGCAATGTCACGACAATTTGCATTTTCGACCCGTTGAGCTTCTGTTATTGATCGTTACATCGTTGACTTCGCAATGGATCTACGACAGCTCGTTCAGAAGAAACTCACGACGGAGGAAAAATGCCTTCAGGTAAGGCAGAGGTGGACTGACAAATTTTAATGTTTTTCAGTGCCTGCAACGCAGTGACAAAGTTGCTCAGTGCGTATCGTTTGTAGTCTACATCAGTACATATTACATGTATGGAAATTCATATTTTGTCCATATACATTATTGAATATGACTGTTACTAATGTCTACGGAAATGCTGAGGAATCAATTATCGTACCTTTTAATTCAGCATTTGTGATTTGTTGCTAGAACTACTACACTACAAGCTTAATTAAGAAATTTAAGTGTTTCTTTATCTCAGTCTTCCAGGGATGTCACTGGAGCTGGACACCTATAGGACAAATGTCCTGAAGGGTGGCAGAGGGATAGGACATTTGTCCTGAATTGGAACAAAACAATAGGACATTTCGCGCGTGACAAAACTGATAGTAAAACAGAAACCACATAAACACAGGCTGAGTGAGATATTTATTGACTGTTGACGAAAAGGACATAAACGTAAAAAGGCAAAGAAAAGTGAACAAGTTATTATGTCATTCAGATAATACTGTCATCGCAGATTTGCATGAAAAACATATCAGGGCCTTGTAACAGAGGTAGCAAATTCTTCATGCTCAGGCTCACAACTCACAAACTAAACTGTCATTTTGGCACTTCAAGGAATTCGCAGTGCAAGGAAATGTACTGACTAGAATAGCATTATAAAAATATTAGACCATGTACTGACTAAACGGAAATGTAATGATTAGTAAGCCTAAGGCTATAACAAAAGGAGATGAGCTTTCTGTAAGAAAATGTATAAGAAAAAAAAATCATTCCAGTTACTATTTTTTTTGTTTACTTGTTCATGTTGTCATTAACCCATTCGCTACCAGAAACCTGCTGTGGCCCATGCTTCCAGCATGGGCCACAGCAGGTTTCTGGTAGCAAATGAGTTAAAGATTTAAATTCTCACACTTTTGTGGCTAATAGACATGATGAACAAATGTAGAAAACTAATGCAGAAAATACTTTAAAAAGGCCTTGTCAATAGGCTACATTTGTTAGATTTATCTGAAACTTCACTACATGTAGTAGGCTGCTACACTGACTTGAAAATCAAAATGACACCCTCAGACTCAGTGGAACTGATATGAGCTGATCACTCAGCAGAAGTGGATGGTTTTTCTGAGTCCTGTTGAACAGTGGTACCCCTCCTAGCTGAAAATAGCTGAACTTTAGGGGCAGCCAATCAGAAGGCGATGTTTACGGAATCACACTCTACACGACCCTCGCTCGCGCAGTCTCGCTTTCGCTAAAAATAGCTGACCTTTAGGGTCAGCCAATCAGAGGGCGTTGCCGGGAATAACACACTACACGTCACTCGCTCGTGCAGTGTAAAACCGACTACCGCAAAGCGCCAGCCTACTTGGAAAGAAATGTCGCTAGCGGTGTCCGCGATCAACGGAAAAACAATCGGACACATGTCCTCTTTTTGAAACAAACAATCGGACATTTGTCCTGCTGATCTTTCTGTTCATCGGACATTAGGCCAAGTCAGTCGGACTATGTCCAGTGTCCGACGGCCAGTGACATCCCTGGTCTTCTCACTAAACCGAAACGCTGTATTCATTTATGTGTAAACGATACATCATATTAACTCTAAGAGAGCACAGTATTTAACTTTTAAGTTTTACCTTTCTTTATATTCACCACAGTGTATTGAGGCAGCACAGATTGTCGATGATAAACGTCTGCTTCGTGTTGTGGCTATTGCTGAAAAGAATGATACACATGCGTAAGTGTTTTGTTTTTCACCATACTTTGTAGCTAATATTTGCTCAGCAGCAGGCTTTGTGTGGTGTGGTGATCATTTCATTTGTTTCAAACTAGAAAGTTTAAATGTAGACACACGAATGGTTTGATTAACGAAGCTCATTTTGAATAACCTGGTGGATGTATCTGGCTAACTCTCAAAAGGTGCCCCCGACGACCCTCTACTCACATGACACACCGTAACTACTTTATATGACCAGTATCTAACAAATAAATGTGTAATATTGATGTAAAATCGTTTGATGAGAAAAATAAAATTGGTTTTCATATCGAAATGGATGATGAACGATCTTTTTTACTCTTTCTTGTGGCGGAATCGAGCGTAAAATGGCCTTGAAAAACACATTTCGCTTGGGTAGGTCACTTCTCAGTACATTTGTTAGCATACTGCTCACTTCTGATACTGAAACATGAGCGAGAATGATAGAAAAGGAATCACTCTTTAATACTACAACACCTGCCTGACACTCTCAGGGCGTTTTATGCCGCTGTGGTGCACGCAAAGATTGTCTGTCACTCATTGCATGTGGTGTCGCAGTTGACATGTGCACATTACTGGAACTGCTTCCTGGCTCAAAAATGGGATTGGCATGAAACAAATGATTTAAAAAGAAGAGAAGACAATTAATCAATCTTGGTGAAAACCGGTTGTTTTGATTTATTTTGACCTGGTTTTGAGCGTGGTTGTGGTGTAACAAAGTCATGTGGAAAACGCTGAAGCAGGGAGAAAAAAAGGGCTTTCATTGCACCAAATCAGCATTTTTGCAATCTGGAAAGATGGTGGCACACACCCACGTTGCTTTTTCCCGGGAAGATCATGGCAGTTTTACACAGTGGTAAGTTCTTTATCTGGGTCACGCTAAAAAGTTCTGTCACAAGTAATACAATATTGATACATGAAACATGAAAATTACATTCTTAGATTAAAATGGTAGTAGTTGCGTTTCTTTTTGGAATAGATTCTTGCAGTAATGAGTTCAAATTTTTGAATATTGCTTTTTTTGACTGAAGCACTGGCTTATGGTATGAGCAGGAAAAAAATTGACATGTGATTTGTGTCCCTTAACTCACAAGAGCTCACCAGGACACCATCTACAATGCCTCAAATGGACGAGAACCTCTTCAAGCTGCTGAGGACTGGAACACCTCCCTGGAAAACGTGCTCTTTGTTACTGACGTCCCAGGAATAGCCAGCAAAGAATCCCAGTCAGAAGCCATCCTCAGGTCTCTCACACTGGAAATGCTGGACTGGGATTAGAATGCACCAGTCTGGGCACACGTTTTCACAGATGGATCCTCGGATTCAGCTGTCAAGAATGGAGGCAGTGGAATTTTCATCCGCTACCCAGATGGAAGCATCACTTTTAAATCCCTGCCTGCGGGAAGACTGTCAACCAACTACTGGGCTGAACTCACTGCTCTACGAAAGGCTGCCAGCCTTGTCGATGCAGACGATCCCCTGCCCTCACACGTTGTTTTCCTGACCAACTGCAGATCCACCATCCAAAGCCTACAGTCCCCCAGTGAGCAGCTGGAGAAAAAAACCACTGCACCTGCTGGTCGCCCTCTCACGCCTAACACAAGTGGCTGTTCAGTGGGTGCCTGCTCACTGTGGACTATCAGGAAACGAGGAGGCAGACAGACTCGCCAAGTCCGGCAGCAAGCTTGAGCAGCAAAACCAACCGATGTCCTTCCAGGAAGTCAAAACCCTCATTAAGCGGCACTATCATGCAGACTGGCAAACCCAACACAACCCACCACCTGATGACCAGTTAAAACACCTCCAGCGCCACCAACAGACCACCATATTTCATTTAAGGACTGGTCACTGCCGACTGCGTGCACACTTGTACCGCCTTGGACTGTCACACACTACAGATTGCTTGTGTGAAACTGGTTTAGAGACCCCAGAGCATGTACTGCAGTTCTGTCCCCTGTACCAAGATGCCAGGATACAGCAAAGGCCACATGGAGCGACTCTGTCAGAGAAACTGTGGGGTTCCATTCAAGACCTACTGCAGACAACGAACTTCATCTCAACAACCAATCTTGACATCTGAGGCAGAAACCCGGGAACGCTGAAGAAGAAGAAGAAGTTGTATCCCTGGTCACAAGAAATATGATTTAATGAATCCATCTTACCCAGAAGGTACACTGGAGTTATTTTTCTGATCTCTCTTTTTGTGCAAAAAAAAAAAAAAAAAAAAAAAAAAAAAAAAAAAAATTTTAAGCATTATGTCTGACTTAAATTTTCAGTTTCAGCAGCATTGATGAGTACTACAAGACACAGTGGACTGATGGCAAGACCTACCTTTGCCAGGTGGGTGATTTTATTTAACTCTTAAGACCCTGGAAGGTGCAGTGCTGTAGAATTGTGCCACACCTTCCATGATCTTGATTCAAAGCTTGATTCTTAATCAGTTCACAGTAAAACTGCGTAGGATAAAGGTTCACTATAAAAGAATAGTGCCAAACTAGGATTCTAAAAAAAAAGAGCCTAATAAGTGTTCCTAACCAAACAGAATCACATTGAACAGTGCTAACAGAACAATATTATTGCTTCTTTCCTATGTGTAGTCAGCCGTCAGACTGCACTCAGAGATACTGGACAGGTTTAATATATAATCAGCTGTCATGTAAGGGATTTATTTGTGTTATCTTGGGTGATGGTCTTCAGTTCTGTACACTGATTCAACTTTTTCTAAATTCTAGAAAGCTGAATTTCATCTTTTTGGTTGAGACAGAACAGTTCTTCAGCCAGCCTGTTCCATCTGCAAGACTTTTAGAGGCATAAATTCTCATGAGCCCCTGCGTTCGCAGGGGCTCATGAGAATTCATATCTCTTGCATGCCATGGTCACAGTTAGTCCAAATCCATTGGACTGTTTTCAGTCATTTCAAGTTTTCACACCATTATCTATGCATTGCAATAATATTACATTTTCAAAGAATACAGTATGACCTCTTTTGAGTGACTATATTTTTAGCTGAAAGAAAGGGATTTGAAAAGACAACTGGACGTCATGAGTATTGCGAAGGACACTTTGTGTCTCTAGTCATTCAAAACCATCATTCAGGTGGCTAAAGTCACCTGAATAATGTTCTTTACTGATGGGTGAGGTGTTATGAGGATGGCTGCTCAGAAGAGGTTCACTGTAATATCTGGTAAATATTTTTGTTCTGTCTGCTTTGGAAGGTGAAAGCGACTGATGACATGCTGGGACTGGTACATGTCAGCGTTATGAAGCAGGATGGGTAGCTGTACACTTGGCCCTCCAGCCCAGATGCTTTTTGGGAACCATCAGCCTTAGTCAAGGGCCCACAAGTGCAGCTGGCCACTGATGAAGCTCAATGCAAAGAAAACACTATATTTGTGTGGTTAATGCTACCTTTGGTGACAACTGGTTGTTTTTACAATTATCATGGTTTGCTGAAATTTATTTCTCACTATCATTGTATTTGTAAGACACTCTTTACTTGAGATCCAGGGTTTACTTAGAAGGTACTTTACAAGGTACTTTCTGACTGTGTCTTGTGGTCTTCATCAGCCTACCATTGGAACATACAGTTAAAAACAACAACAACAACAACAAAAAACAACATCTTTTTAATCTTAAAATAAAATTCAAAGCAAATTCAACTTGCCTTTTTTCTTCTTCTTATGGTGGCGGTTGTGGTGATGGTGCTACTGTTGTCATTTCTCACCAAAGTTTCTGCTACTGTAAGTAATCTTGTATCGTGAATAACTTAATGTCCTTTGGATAACAGCTAAAAGAGAAATGAAATACTTTTTGAAAACAAAATGCAGCAAGTTGAGACACTGTTTTTCCTGTGACAAGCAGAAATTAACTTTACCGTCACTGCTCAAATGAGTCATGAGTGACATTGCAAAATATCATCTCTACTCATGATCGTTTTGTTTACATCTACACTGAAACGTGTATGTCATTTTGCATTAGTATTGCACAAGGAATCCGTTCCAATGAGTTTAAAATATTTTGTTTGATCCAGGTTTGTTGGGTATTGCATGTTACTTGTGACACATGACGAGTCAGCTTTTGTGACAGGACATTATCTTTTGTCACAAGTAACATACTGATGTGAAAAAGTTTGCTTTAGAAGTTCGCTGTCTTTGTTTTCAGAGTTACATCTTTATTTTTACACTGAGGTATAAATGTAGGCAAAGTCATAATCTGAATATCACGATGCTCCTTTTGTCGAAGCAAATGTGTGAGAGAGAAAAAAGAGTCACCTTTGACTGATACAAATGGGTTCTCATTTTGCACATAATTATGTCATTTTTTCCCGTTTTGCAGAAACATTTCATTGAGGGCTACCTAGAGGAATGGTTTTAATCAATTATAGGTATCATCTAACCTATAGATTTGGCAAAATAAAGGAGTTTGTCGTCATGTGTCATAAGAGACACATATTTTAACTTCAAACACAGAAAATCCTGTCAGGTCGCTTTTAACCCATGTTGTTTGATTGGTACCTTTTGAGAGTGAGTCACACATGCTCTGTACATAACCCATAGTACATCCTGAAATAGTGTATGTTATTGTTTTAATGTTACAGAAGTCATAATGTTTTTTAACAGAGGTTTTCTTCATCCACTTTTGATATGCAAATGCTTGTTTAGACACGTGCGTCAGTAGCTTTGCAATTTGAAATGATATTTTTCATTTCCTGTATGTGTTTTTGCCAATGGTGTGCATTCACAGACACAAAATGGTGTTTCAGCAAGACCCAGTTGTTATGTGCTGTATTAAAATACTAGTACCAGAATATATCAGTACTACTACTAGCAGTTTATGCCACACTTTGTAGGCAAGTCATGTAGCATGTCCATGTGGCTGCATGCAATTTGCATAGAAGGTATTATGCACATTGAGACCAGTGTTCTCTGAGTAGGATTTTTTTCACGAGAGTTGGCCTGACTCTTCTGAAAAAGTTGAGTGTAACAAAGTGAAATAAAGTTAACAAGATGGGATGAACCATAACCCACAAAGTCCCTTCTATATGAGAACTGTCTTCGCCGTCAAGGGTCTCTACCTTTTGTTTTTGACTTGATTCTGATGTTGAAATATCTCCTTCTGAAAAAGCCTAGCAGATGTGCCAATGCGTCATAGTGAACTATAGAAGGGGCACGCACAGTGCACACATGTCATTGGTTTGTCAAACGTCATTTGTCATGACGTATTTTTTTGTTTTTATGTAATTTTATATTTAAAGTGATATGAGATTCACTTTCGCTTGAAGACTTGGGAAATGGTGACAAAACTAGAATTTCATGGTACAATTTCAGTCTTGTTATAATTTGTGTGAAATCAGGTTGACTTTACCTAGCTACATGCTTTACAAAGTACACCTACATGCTCTTCTGAAAGCGCGTCGATGTGTGTGTATGCATGCGTGTGCATGTTTGCATGTGCGTGCTGCAATCATCCTCAAGAGGCATAGATGTTCATGCGCTCTCTGGGCACATGAGGATCTATGCCTCTTGGAGATGTGCACATATGTGTCATTGGTTTGTCAAACGTCATTTGTCATGACATATTTTTTTGTTTCTACGTAATTTTATATTTAACGTGATATGAGTTTCACTTTCGCTTCAAGACTTTGGAAAATGGTGACGAAACTAGAATTTCACGGTACAATTTAAGTCTTTCTATAATTTGTGTGAAATCAGGTTGACTTTACCTAGCTACATGCTATGCTAAGTGCACCTGCTCTTATGAGAGTGCGTCGATGTGCATATGCATCAGTGGATGTGTGCATTCCAAACATCCTCAAAATGCATAGATGTTCATGTGCCCTTCAGGGACATGCAGATCTATGCCTTTTGGAATGCGACTTATGTGTGAGAAAGAGTGAGTGAGAGAGAGAGAGAGAATTACATCATATTTAGAGTATCATTGTCTGCGTGGTGATGGATTTGCTTCTTTTATGTCACCAACACTGTCTGACTTTTTCTAGAAGTTTTTTACTGTTTTAATTATTTTCTGAAAAGAATTAATTTTTACTAAGAAGTTGAAAGGATACAAAACTGGCTAACAAACTCATCCAATGTCTTTCTCCAAACTAGCTATATGCAAAGTTCTAGTAAATATGATAAAAATTACGGACTCTAATCTGGGTCAGCCGACTTCCTATGGTTGTTTATGTCTTCAATGAGACATTCAGTTACAATATGCTCGGAGGCTCTCTTAGCCACCCACTTAAGAAAGTATTTCGCCAAGTTTCAAGCTTGTGTGTACAGAAATATCGGAGATTCTCTTGTTTACATACATATGGACACACGTACATACGCACATACATCAGTGCTTCATGCCTAATGTACGTTCAGCAGCGAGGTTAGCGTAACTATACATAGACTTAAAAATGTCCAAGAAAGAAGCAGAAAGACTATCTGTATTGACAAAATTGCACAGCGGGACACCTTTTATTTTCATTTTAGAATGACTTAATTTGATATGCTGTAGATGTATGTTTTAATCTGCAAAAGGGTCAATAAGTTCTACTACACATTTGTTAAAATGTGTTAGGTCAACTGTGTTTTACTTTTATTTACTTTTTTCAGGATTTTGATTTTTACAACAAACCGCATTCCATGTTTGAGTGGTGATGATCTGAAGCTGGAGGCTGTTATTGCTGTGGATTCATCGCTGCGCTGCCATGCAGGTTAGTTTATATCAATATGAATGCAACTTTAAGGCTTCGCATGTACAGTTAGTGAAGAAAGCATTAGTGTAGAGGTACTGTCAAGTCAAATGTAATTGCAAAGAAAAGGATACAGATTAAGTTAAGACACCTTTCATAGGTTAACCCGTATCATTTGGAATACACCAGTGTGTGAAATAAGTTTGACTAAAATAGTTCAAGGGTAGCGCCAGAATAGCTTGACACCTCTTGGCGCCAAGCTATTCTGGCACCATTCTTGAACTAAAGCCATTGGTCTATATCCTTATCTGTGAGTACTAGAATGTAGCTTGCATATGGCAATGTACAAATTTGAAGCTTTTAGCCTCAGTATGATATGGGTTAAGGTGCAGATTAAGGTCAATAAAAATGTGCATTTTTTTAAAACTTAATTTTGGCCACACATGGTTTATGTGTAATATATGCATTTTTAATTTGTGTACTTCTATTGATTTAGACAAAATAGTCATGTACAGATAAATTCAATTATTAACTCTAAGAACAGTGTGAGTGATTTTTTTCTCTCTGTTTTTCTTTATTATTCAGAGTCACCTCGGAATTCCCAAGAAGGAAAACCACCAACAGGTTTGCTTGTGGTTGTGGTGTGTGTGTGTGTGTGTGTGTGTGTGTGTGTGTGTGTGTGTGAAATTAAAGTTAGAAAAACTGTGTTTATCCCACTAGGGGCAATTAGTTTTGTCCAACAACCTAAATTCGAAATGTTAACATAAACATACTACATACATATACTAAAATCATAATTATAAAATAAAACAGACAAAACACCAAGAACCATTTGTCACAGGAATAAAACATACATTCAAAAACATTGCATTGGGTACTACAAAATGATATGTAGGACTTGCACCATGCCACCCGACTGACCGAAATATCACAGAAAGGAAATATTAAAAAATAATGCAGTTGACTTTGCCTCATAAAAAAAATCAAATTTTAACAAAAATGGGACATAACAACACTTTTCTAAGGTCTTGACCACACTCTCTATGTAATTTACTTTGCTTAAAACAAACTTTGGCTATAGGAACAATAAAGTTTGTGTGATTTGTTATGTGGACGTTTCCTGTAAAATTAATATGAATAAAAAATGATATAAAATGTATATTATTTTTTTTTTGAAAAAGATAAAATGTTTATTAATTTAAAAAAAAGAAGATAAAATGTAATAATGGAAATACAACAATGTTGATGTCCATTGATCTCAGCATGATGATGACACACTTACACATGATCACACACATACACACAAACACACATACTGTGGCACACACACACTGGGTTCAGGTATCATTTATAAGGCAAATCTTGGTAGGAACAAAAGATAATTTGTGTGTGTGTAGAGATGCATGTCCTAAGAGGAGGCTGAAAAACTCATCTTTCAAAATGTTATCATGCTGTCAAGAATGAAATACATCTTTTTGTTTACCACATATTCAAAATACAGTAGACGCTAAATTGGGGCAGTCAGTGGTGGAGCATGATCAATAGAATGTGTCTGTGACATATGGCGGGCAGACCTCAGACTCCAACAATGAAGTATCAAGATACGAATTAACCCTTATCATTCGGAATACACCAGTGTGTGAAACAAGTTTGACTAAAAAAGTTCAAGGGTAGTGCCAGAATAGCTTGGCGCCTCTAAGCGCCAAGCTATTCTGATACCACCCTTGAACTAAAGCCATTGATCTATATCTTATCTGTAAGTACTAAAATATAGTTTGCATATGGCAGTGTACAAATTTGAAGCTTTTAGCCTCAGGATGATATGGGTTAAGTCATGTCTAACTGTGCTAACATTGCTGCAGAACGTTATTTTGGCACCAAGCACTGTATGTGTGTGTATGTGAGCATGGATATCTCCAATGTTTGTGCACATAATAAAATTGAAATTTTAAGAAGTTCTCTCAATCTAAATTTGTGAAGAGAGATGGTCACTTTGAAGAAAGTCAGTTGACTGCATTAGAGTCCATCATTTTTGTTATGTGCCCTTGAAATTTGATGTTTAGTTTTCTTTGAAATAGGCAGTGGATGAATTCATTAGCTAGCTTTGTAGCTCTTCAATTTTCTTAAAATTGAAAATTAATTCAAATGTAACAATATTTCTTGCCTGACACTTTTACTGGTAAATAAATAATCATTAATTGATTAATCATGATTAATTGGTTGGCCACTTACAGAAATTCGACAAATATTTAAACACTGTACATATTGACAAAACATAGGATTTTGACAGGTACTGTGGCCAACTTTGAAATTACATGTATGTCAGCCACTTGCTGATATGAGTGACCTATGGTAAAGGTCACAGGTCAGAAAATTATTAGGATCAGTCATGCATGTGAGCAACGAGGGCTTTGCAGTTCTTGAGTGTTTTTTTTTTTTTTTTAACATTGCATAGTGCAGGCTTTGTAAATGTATATATTGTCCACAGACTCTTTTTATAACTGTATGTTTGCTTGTACAGTTGTAGTAAGCATCAGACACATGTATTTTCAGGGTTTCTAGGCAGAAAGAAGTCTACCCAGGGCCAGTGTGCCTTTTCTTTTATTTTCTCAAAATCATTACTGATGACATTACTACTAGGAAGCTTTGCTTAGCATACCAATTTTAGCCCCCCAAAACTCGTTGTGTCCTTCGCAACAGGGGAGGCAACTCTGGGTGTCGTTACCAGAACACCCTGAGTAGCCTCCCATGCTTTCCTATCCGGTGGCGAACTCACCCTTTCCCGCCAGTCTCTTCGCTTAGCTACACCTAACCGGTCATGTGCACCTGCTTCGACTGTGTATGGTGGGATTACCTTTTGTGAACTCGACTCATGTTGGATTATGTTGGATGTGTGCTACTACCTGTGTGGTATTGGGTGTTGGATTACCTTCGATTTCTGAGGATTTCTTGGTAGTTGGCCTCTGTGGATTACTGGGTCTCTGGACATGGCACACGGCTGTACAGAAAGGCCGATTTCTCACTCTTTAGTTTGGTCCGCAGCCTGCTGTTGTGGTGTGCGGTAGCCTCTCCCCCCAGCGAGCAGGTTATCTAGGTCACTGGCTGGCAGCAAAAATTCCTTCTCCATTCTCTGTAACGGACTACTCACGAGTGGTGTGTAATGCCTGTGTTTAATGTTCTCTATCTCCTCTTCATCAGTTTTCTACATAAAACTGTTTAACACACTTGTGCACAAATTCCTGCTGGTTCCTGTGTTGGTGGTATTATTCAGGGGACGTTTTTTTTTAAGGGTGCAATCCGAGGATAAAGACAGGTACTGTGTTTGTGTGTGACTGAATAATAAGTTATCCGCCCGTGCCTCGCACAGTACTGAGCATGCAGGTCTGAACATTCATTCTCTACGGAATACTGTTGTGTATAGTGTAATCCCGGTGCTATGATGCTCTGCTTAAAGCCTTCAGTATTCTCTGTGATACTGTTTAGTAGTATCTAACTGTAACTGTTAATATTAAGGAACCACTGTGACCAGTGTGATATGCTTCGGACCCATTACTTGTGTTCGTGTTCATATAAACCCCCAGTGTGATGTGCTTCAGAGCTGTTATTTGTGTTAGTGTTAATGTAAAGGAACCAGTGTGGTGTGCTTAAGACCTGTTACTTGTGTTAGTGGTTATGATTTATTGTGTAAATCCAAAAGTAAGGCATGTTTGTGTTGATCGTCTTGATAGACCTAACGGATTACCAGCTTACCAGCTTCTCAGCAGTGGAGTGCTTTCTAACGCTAGTGTTGCTCTAGCAGGAATGGTCCCGGAAATCTTATAAGTGATAACAGTAGAGGCTAGAAAGCTGCGTAGATACATCAACTTTTCATCCCACAGAAAAGCGACATGCACAACAGATTGAGCTTCAAAGTTAACGCTTTATTTTGTCAGTGCATGTTTATTGTATTGCAGATATGAAATGTAACTGCTCTTCAAGGTGTGTGCAGCATGGGCATGTTTAGTATGAAAAGAAAGCAAATTGTATCAGCTACAAATTTACACTCATGTTATAATGACATTCTTGAGACAAAAACACATTTTGTGATGAATGTTCAGTTACTAACACTTTTCAGCGTTTCTGCTGCAGTGTGCCGGTATGCGGCTGTTGGCACGTAGACGTAGTGTAGGGTATTGGAAGAGCACTCCTTTCTGGGACCATGAACGGCTCTTTCACTCTGCCTGAAGAGGCGCACGCTAATGATTAATTGCCCCCACGCCCGGCCTCATTGCCACAGATGGCTTATCTTGCACTCAGTGAACCCCGGTCCTCTCCTGAACTAAAAGTGTGGTTCTGCACAGTCGTGGGCAAGGTAAAGCTTTGGTTACTGCCTCAGCTGGCGATTGCTGAAAGGTGGCAGAATTGACCTGAGACTGTATATGCGACCGACCGGGAGCTTGGACCCTCGCAAGGAGGTTCCACGCACTCATGCCAGCCTTTGTCTGTCTTATGTTACAGTACTCAATGAGAACCTGCACCAGGTGTGGCGCTCCAGTGGCCTAGCGGTGCACACAATGTCGGCCTACCCTGCTCGAGCTGCCCCCCCCACCCCCCCCCCCCCTCCCCAGTCATTGTGGCATCTATGTACGACGTGAGAGGAGGAAAGATGGTCGCAGCTTTGGGCATTTACTGGACTGAGAGACCGGCACGCAACCCCGCAGCGACCGCAGCCATGACAGTATCACAGAGGAGGACCACCTGAGACATCGTGAGCTTATCAGCACAAAAAGGGACCTGCTGTCCCCACCGGTGCCTCAGACAGAGCTGCACCGCCTATAGCAGTATAAAGAGCCTTAAAGCAGCCAACCAGACTTGCCATCCCATCTAGCACCAAGAGCTCTAACCTGCCTTTTTGGCCAGGGATATGCCATGACCGGGTTCGTCCCCCACGGATATGCAGGCATTGAGAGCTTTGTCCCCCCCGCAAGGAAATGTTGGGCCGCTCACATGCCCACCAAGTATACAAAGAACCCAGTCAGCAGAAGCGGGGGACCACCCCTCTGAGATGACAGCACTCTCTGGCTGTAGGCCGAACCAGCGCCTGGACAGGGCCGCACCAACGGTGCACCTCTCAGAGCGGGATAGGAATTACGCCACCGACGGACTGGCCATGAACAAAGACTTCGGGGGCCCGAGACTGAGAAGGGAGCCACAGGTGGGAGATAGTTCTCAGTCAGCGCAAACTACCGAGTCAGAATCCCACCACGGGTAGGAAGGAAGCGCGATCTGTCATTACAGCCAACGAGACGTGTTCCCCGTTGAGGTCGCGCCCCCGAAACACCACCCCCTGACCGGGCAGACCACAAACACAGACTCCGGGGTCCTGAGACAAAGAAAAAGAATAGAAAAGGAGAGGGGAAACAGAGAGAGTGGAGCCACAGATGGGACGAGGTCCCCAGTCAGGGCAGATCCACAGAGACCGAAGCCCGGCACAGAGAGGAAGCAAGCTCGGTCAGTATTACAGCTGACGAGATGTGGTTCCTCGTTGAGGGCGGACCCCGGAGCAAAGCATCTCCCCCTGCTCTAGGAGCGGCCTCGATCCACACGCCACATGGGGACGAAGTCTACACATTCGTGAGAGCGACCGCAGCAACAGATACCCCACGCCAGTAACGTCTACATTTCCTGCTCCTCCTCGCCAGGCCGGCGGATAAGTTCAGGCGCGACGCAGCGGCGGAGCTCTTCGCGACACCGGACCTCCAGGAGCAGCCGATCTTCCGGCCGCACCTGCGGGGACCGATCTTCCTTGAGGACTTGACGGCCTCTACGTCGGCACCGAGAGCACTTGGATAGCAGCTGCAGGACGGAACTGGCCCAGCCCTCGCCAGCGGTCCGCGGCGATTCACAGGAACAGACTCCCCACAGGGGGCTATGCTTCAGTCGGCGCACAGACTGGCAGCGTCTCCCTCTTCAAAGGCAGCGGCGTGCGGCAAGGAGGCGCTCAGTGTACACTCGGAGGACTTGGTGGCGGCGTTGGGCATAGACGACAGACACCTGGCGGACGGTCGGCGCTCTCCACCTCCGCAGTCGACGCGGCCCCGGCATAGCAGACTCGCCGCTCCTTGGATGAGACGTCCTGGCTCATTGCATCATGCCTCACTCTGGACTACTGCCCTCCGTCTCCGCTCCTGAGAGGAAGGCCTTGGCTATGGTTGACGCACTGCGGCGGCCCCAAGCGCTTCAAGTCGCTCCCTCATCCAGCAAGCGGCCGGGATCTAGCGGAGGCGGTCTCGGCTCACCAGCGTCAAGATGGCTTCATAGACCAGGGCTTCTTCACAGACTCCCCGTTGAACAGAGAGAATGGATGTCATCTTGCGCCAGCGGTGGTTGGAGGTCACTCCCAGGCGTTTCCGGTGTCCTTTCAGCGGTGGGCTAGGAGGCGCTGATGCAAGCGGAGGTACCCCACAGCCATGGACTCTGATGCAAGGCTTGGACAGGACAGCTACCTTGGCCCGCTACCCCATTGCGGGCGCAGGATTCCTCGAGATGACGACGCAGTGTGTGATTGCGTGGTGGGAGACCTGGGACCTCTCGGGGCAGCGTCCACCAATGGCGACGGGTTGAACTGCTGGGACGATGCCATGCCCTCCCAGCGTTGGTGAAGGCACAGCGGCGCCAGGCTCCGCTTGGGGGCACCCTACCTTGGGACTGATTTGGCAGACGGCTAGGAGTCAGCGAAGCCTCCCCCCCCCCCCCCCCCCCCCCCCCCCCCCCCACATGCGCGCTTGCGCGCTTCCCCGCACCCTCCACTGCCTGGTCCAGAGGCTCTCGGAAGCACCGGTCGGGGGGGAGGCTAGCCCTCCACAGACCTGAGCCACAGCTATTGCAGGTCGAACCATGGTTTGTTGACGGTTACGGAGGACCGGAGGATCTCCTTCCAGTCGCCGCCTCCCTTGCGACTCTTACCCCCTGTGGACGCGAGTGCCGGGGGATCGGCACATGGCGACAGCGTTGCATGGCGTGGTGAGAGCCCTACTCCAGGAGGAGCCCACAGAGGTGGTCTCGCATCCCGGCCACCCGGCATGCTACAGTCGGCGCTTCCTGGTACCCGAACCCAGAGGCAAGTGGCACCCAGTGTTGACCTGTCTGCTCTATACAATTACTTCGGCCCCGCGCTTCAGGATAGATATGGCCAGAGCACTGAGGGGGCGGTGCGACCCCATGATTTTGCTGTGAGCCTGGACCTAGCAGACGCTTATCTTCACGTACCTTTCCATCCAGCGGCATGGCGTGACCTACTCTTCGCCTTCTGCGGATTGCTGTGGCAGTTCGGACCCTGCGCTTGGACTTGACCTCAGCCCGGGGGTCCCTCCGGGACAGTCGATGGAGTTGTCTCTAGGTTCTGACAAGCGGCCTCCAGCCCACTTCCAACCGCCTGGTCGACCTGCTCCTACGGTGAAGAAGAGGAGACAGGATAGAGAGGGAGAGAGAGGTTTTGAAGAGGAAAGATAACAGCCAGATGGCGAAAGCGTTGGAGGACACAGCTTCCTGGTTGACGGCCCCGCTGCCGCGGATTACTGGTCATGGAGGCAAGTCCGACGGGATACCAGCATGCAGGTTTCCGCCAAGGCATGGACAGGCTGACCAACAGCAACCAGGTATGTCTTCCCCATTCCGGATCCACAAGTCTGGACGTGGATGTGCTTCCCATTCCGTGGGACGTATCCCTTGCTTACGCGTTTCCTCCCGCAGTGCGGATACCAGGGTGCTGCAGAAGCTCAGGGGTGGCTACACGATACTGATCCTCGGGGCCTAATTCGGCTGGACCAGGAACTGGACCACAGACCTCCTGAGCCGCGCTACGGACCCCCCTGCTGAAGCTCCCTGCACCGCGCTCGATGCTCAAGCAGCCCCGGCAGCAACTATTTCCTCCAGTAAGGAAAGAAGCGCACCCGGAATTACTATGGCTGCGTGCTTGGAGATGGTCAGGCAGGCCCTCACACCCAGAGGCTTCTCGGGTGCAGCAGTGGAGACGATCACAGCGGCGCGGAGGGGCTCTACCCGTAACGTATACGTGGAGGTGGCGAGTACTCCAGGCCTGGTGCGCAGCAGAGCGACTCACCCCCACGGACCTGACTAACCCCCAAAGGGCCGAATTCTTCGATGGTTATGCCCCAAGCAGACCCGGACCCCATCACCAGGCGAGGTTACCGGGCAATGGTGGCACGCTCTTACTGACTCCTGGCATGGCCAGAACCGGGCACACGCAAGACCTCTCGGATCGGATGGCGCACTGCAATCGACTTGGAGACCTAATCAGGAAGACCTGCTTCCTGCTCACCCTCGCCTCAGCCTCTCGGGTAAGCATCCCTCCTGTCTCCAACTCAGGGCAGATCGCTCGGTGTAACGCCTCACCAACCCTACGTGCTGGCCAAGTACCACCTCCCAGCGTCCGCGCTGAAGTATTGACCATCTGTCCGCACAGGGCACTTGAAATGTACCTGCACAGAACTAAGCCACTAGGACTAGGGCGCTCACGCCTATTCCTGCCCTTGGCTCCGGGCAGACGTGACAGTGTGGTGCAGACGATCCCTGCCTGGCTACGCTGGGTCACCCGGTCGGCATACAAAGAGCTCTCCCCAGAGCAGGCCAGGATGATGCACATGAAGTCATAGCAGTGGCTGCGAGCATCGCCTTGGCCACAACTGCGCAGTGAAGGACCTTGGGACGGCCGTGGGGGGGGGGGGGGGGGGGGGGGGGGCTGATTCTACCTTTGCCGGCCTCTACCTCTGAGACCTATCCGGCCAGCGCGACTACCTGGCCCTATTGGGGGACATCTTGGCAGCGCAGCACTCCCTCTCGGCGCCACAGGCACCATGGGTAATGCCTAGCTAAAATTGTTGGGAGTGGCGCGTAGGGACGGGCCTTGGTAGTTAATGAGCAGAGCGCTCGGGCATGGGAAAGGTGTACCGAGATTGCGGCACCCTCCTCTTATTCGCCATTCTTCCTAGTAGTAATGTCATCGGTAATGATTTTGAGAAAATAATGGATTTGTTTTTTCAAAATACATTATCGATGGCATTACTATCTGGAATACACTCAATTGCCTATAGATTTCAGCCAAAAGTTGTGTAACCCACACAACTGGGGAGGAGACACCGGGGATCCACGCACCAGGGCCCCGGGTGGCCTCCCCTTACTACCCTATCCCGGCATTTGTAGGGCGACCCTGTCAGTTTCACTCATAGCTCGACCGTGGATGGTCGAGTTTTTGCCTTACTCCGTTCGGAACTTTTTCTACCAGAGTGATAGTTTTTTGGCCTTCGACTTTGAGGGTTTTTCATAGCCTTGGAATCTCTACTTCGTTGACTTCTCTCCTACTCGTAGTTTGTGGACTACTGTGTTTGAACTGAGCGCCGTCCGGTTCGGACTGGCTTTGACTTTCAGTGAGCTTCGCCAGTGACCTTGTGGTTGGCTTCCGCACGTGACTTTGTGAACTTGGTAGGAGTGCGACTTGACTTTTAGCCTTCGTACGGGTTTATCAGTGACGCTATGGCTACTCCTGTGTTGAAGTCTTGCCATATTTGCGGGGACTTTCAGTGGCCCTCCGACGCCCACGACGCCTGCTTGCCGTGCTTGGGCTGTTCTTTGGACAGGACTTGTGACGTGTGTGACGAGTGGATGGAAGACCGGTGGTCGCAGATGTGGGACTTCTACAGGCACGACCGGCCCTCCCGGCCGCTTCAGTCTCCCCGGAATCCTCCACAGGTAGTCGTCGCTACGTCGGCTCCTCGGGCACCGCTCTGCTCCGTCGTTCGGGCTGTCTGGCCCTCAGGTAAGTCCCCTTCTTGCACCATTACCTCACAGGTTCTCCCTCCCCACTCCGAGTCTTCGGAGCAGGGTAGGCGAGTTTCGGAGTCGCGCTCCCCACGCTCTGCTTCGGCAGCGTGTGGTTTGAGCCCATCGGGTTCGCTCACCCCCCGCTCTGCTTCGAGCGAGCGGTCTAGGCGAGTGGAGCGTTCGTCAGCCACCCCCCCGCTCGGGGTCTCCTGAGCGGGTGCGGTTGATAGAACACAAGCGTAGTAAGAATGAGAGAAAACGTGCTAAGAGAGGTTCTCTCTCACGCTCCGAGGCGTCGGAGCGTGACTTGAGGCCCTTGGCAGTGCTGCCCCCCCCCCCCCCCCCCCCCCCCCCTTCGGTTTATCCCGAGCGGGCTGGGCCAGCTTCGCTTCTTCCGCACCGCAAGTCCCTTCCTTAACCTGCCGGCTTCCGGGACCTCACAGATGCGTTCTCCAACCAGTTACGACAAGACAACTTCAGCGACACGGGATTCTTCTCAGACTTGCGGTGGCCTGCAGGGATTAACTTGAGCTTCCGCCAAGCCTGGTACGCAGGACATTCTCAAGCCTTCGCCGTCCCTCTCCCAGTGGTGGATACGGTGGCCCTAGTCCAGGCGGGCGGCCGCAGAATTGTCTTGAAAGCTTGGCCTCGTCCGCTCGACAGGATCGCTTCCTTAGTGCGAAATTCGCTGGCGTGCTCAGGGTTCCTGGAGTTGGCTACCCAGGCGGTTTTGCAGTGCCTGGAGGGAACTTGGAACCTGGAGGTTCCGTCCCCTCTCCGCGATGTGCAGTCCATCCTGATAGCGGCCAACCGGGCCACCTACCACTCCTCCACCAACGCCATGGCGGCGGCCGCCAATTGTGATTTTTGGCGACGGGATACCCTTCTGCATCTCTGCGCGGATCTCCCGAAGTCGGTGAAGACCCAGCTTCGACAGGCCCCCCTAGGTGGATCTCAGCTTTTCGGGGACACGTGGCAGTCGGTTAAAGACTCATCCAAGGACCTGTGGCCCAGACCTGTCTCCACGCCTGCATCGACTCGCTTTCGCGGCCCCCGCCCGGCCGGGGGTCGTGCCCGGCGGTCTTCTAGACCCTCCTTGCCTCCGGTCGGTTCGGCTAGAGGTAGGGCTCGGCCCTCCTCAGGCCCCTCAGCCCTTCCCCGCCTCCCGCCCCTCTTGGTCCCGCAGCGCCCGTAAGTCCGGGCACGGTCGGGCCCGCTGACTTGCCCCCTCCCTCGCCCCCGTCGGCAGTTCCCGGGTCTCCAGTCGGCGGGCAGCTGTCTCTATACAGCGACCATTGGAGGTCGCTGTTCCCAGACGACCCCTGGATCCTTTCCACGGTTTCTACAGGCCTCCAGCTTTCGTTCCGGTCCCCTCCACCTCTTCACAGGTCCCCCATGTGGACCCAGTCTCCACTCGACACCTTTCAGGCGGACGCTCTGCGCAGAGAAGTTTTGGCTCTCCTCGACAAAGCAGCGACGGAGGTGGTTTCGCGTCAGGACTCACCAGCATTTTACAGCCGCCTCTTTCTCGTTCCCAAACCAGGAGGCAAGTGGCGCCCAGTCATCGACTTGTCGGCGCTAAATAAGTTCATTTCGGCCCCTCGGTTCCGGATGGAGACAGCCAGGATCCTCCGAGCGGCCGTCCGACCGATGGACTTCGCGATCAGCCTCGATCTGTCTGACGCCTATCTTCACGTCCCGGTTCATCCGTCGTCTCGCAGATTCCTGCGGTTTGCCTTTGGGGGAGTCGTTTACCAGTTCTGCGCCCTCCACATCAGTCCGTGGGTTTTTATGAGGATCCTCGACGCGGTGATGGCCTACTTCCGCCAATGATCCCTGAGCCCGGCCTCCAATTACTTGGACGACCTACTACTGCGAAATCTGATAACCTCGGCGCTCCAAGAGGACAGAGACGCCCTGCTCTCCCTCCTGCGTCGCGTCGGGTTTCTTCTCAATCTGGGCAAATCAGACCTTACCCCCTCTCAGTGTTTTCTACATCTGGGGATGGAATTCCTGACCGATCTCAATCTAGTCCACCTGCCTCTGGCCCGGCGGCAGAAGATCGTCGATCTAGCGCTTTGGATGGAGGTAGGGGCCTCCTTCTCAGCCAGGGTCTGGCTTCAACTTCTGGGCCTGCTCAGTGCGGCTGCGGACTTGCTTCCCTTGGGCAGGCTTTATGCCCGCCCATTGCAGCTACATCTACTTCTACACTGGCGTCCTTCGTCGGGTTCCCTTGCGGATCTTGTACCGGTTACTCCTCTGGCTCGTCCACACCTCCAGAGGTGGGCGGACATCGCTTGGCTGGCTACGGGCGTGCCTCTTCACTCGCCTCCGCCCCGGTGGTCTCTCTGCACCGACGCGAGTCAGGCCGGCTGGGGCGCGCATCTGTTACCGGACTTTGTCTCGGCCTCGGGCCTTTGGCCGCGGGGTTTGTCGGACAAACACATCAACTGGCTGGAGCTGAAGGCAGTTTGGCTGGCCCTTAGTTTCTGGCAGGAGACCTTGACCAACCAGGACGTTCTTGTTCTCTCAGACAACTCGACGGTGGTGGCTTACATACAGAACCAGGGGGGCACACACTCGCCCTCCCTGTGCATTCTGCTTTACCACCTCCTCCTCTGGTGCAGGGACCGGGGCTTTACTCTACGGGCTCGCCACATTCCCGGCCACCTGAACGTGATCGCGGACGCCCTGTCCCGCCGCGGACAGCTGCTCCATACGGAGTGGTCCCTATGCCCGGACATCTTTTGCCTGATCTGCTCCCGGTGGGAAACGCCTTTAGTGGACCTGTTTGCCACCAGATGGAACAAACAGCTCCCGGTCTGTCTCACCAGTCCCGGACCCGCTCGCCTGGGCGGTAGACGCGCTCTCCATCCTCTGGGACGGTCTGATCGCTTACGCCTACCCCCCGTCAGTCCTCGTTCCGAAGGTTCTGCGGAAGCTTCTGGGTTGCTCCGCAGTCCTCTTTTTGGTGGCCCCCTTCAACTGGAACAAGAGCTGGACCACGGACCTACTCGAGCTAGCGGCGGACCCGCCGCTGGAGCTTCCTACTCCTCCCACGATGCTCAAGCAGCCCCGCCAGCATCTTTTCCATCCGTGCCCGGAGCGCCTCCTCCTTCATGCCTGGAGGTTGTCCGGCAAGCCCTCGCCGCTAGAGGTTTCTCGGATGCGGCGGTGGCGGCTATTGCAGCAGCCCGCAGACGGTCTACACGGCGGGTATAAAAGAGCAAGTGGAGGGTCCTTCAGGCCTGGTGCACCTCCAGAAGTCTCCCTCCCACACATCTAGCCACCCCGGAGCTGGCGGAGTTCTTACTGTGGCTCTTTGAAGAACAAGGCTTAGCACCCGTTGCCATCAAAGGATACTGCTCCATGATCGCGGACACTTACTGCCACCTGGGCCGGCCAGACCCAGGCGCTTGCAAGGATCTGACGGACTTGCTGGCACATTTTGAGCTCCGACGACCAGTTTCTCGGTCCCTAGTGCCTCGGGGGGGGATCTCGCCTGGGTACTAACGTGGCTGAACACGGACCGCTTTGAACCTCTGCATTTGGCTAGTTCTCAGTTTTGACCAGGAAGGCATGTTTTATGCTGGCTCTCGCCACGGCGTCCCGAGTGAGCAAGCTTCACGCTCTCTCGGTACTTCCCTCCTGTTTGCAGTTTCACTCGGACAGTTCTGCACAGCTTCTCACCGACCCATCCTTTTTGGCAAAGAACCGCCGCCCTCAGATGCTGACCGTAAGGCCTCTCCGTGTTATGGACATGGCCCCTGAGTCGTGTCAACAGGACCCGGTGCGGGCGCTTAGGATTTACCTGCGTCGCTCTAAGCCGCGACGCCGGGGGCGCTCTCGCCTCTTCCTTACACTGTCCGCAGGCAGGCCAGATATCTCGGCCCAGACAGTGTCGTCCTGGCTGCGTTGGGTGATTAAGTTGGCCTACCAGGACCTCTCCCCAGACGGCGATAGACTTCTTCACATCCGGGCGCATGAAGTAAGAGCAGTGGCCACCAGTCTTGCCCTGGACCGCAACTGCTCAGTCAAAGATATTGTTACAGCGGTTGGCTGGCGAGCTGACGCCACCTTCGCCCGCTTTTATCTCAGAGACCTATCCGGCCGACGTGACTCCCTGGCACGGGTGGGCGACATCTCCGCGGCCCAGCACTCCCTCCGCGCGCCCCTGGCGTCTTAGGTACGTCATAGCTGAAATCGTCGGGAGTGCTCTCTCTCTCTCTGGGCCGATGGGTGGTTGGGTTTGCGGTTATAGGAACGGCACCCTCCGCCTGTTTGACATTCTTCCAGATAGTAATGCCATCGGTAATGTATTTTGAAAAAACAAATGAATTTTTTTTCTAAAATGTATTTTTTTGAAAAATACTTACCGATGGCATTACTCAGACTGCCCTCCCGCCTGCCCCGCTTGCCTTTTTTGGCTATGTGTGAAACTGACAGGGTCGCCCTACGAATGCCGGGATAGGGTAGTAAGGGGAGGCCACCCGGGGCCCCGGTGCGTGGATCCCCGGTGTCTCCTCCCCAGTTGTGTGGGTTACACAACTTTTGGCTGAAATCTATAGGCAATTGAGTGTATTTCAGATAGTAATGCCATCGGTAAGTATTTTTTAAAAAAATACATTTTAGAAAAAAAAATTCATTTTTCTCTAAAATGTATTTTTTTCGAAAAATACTTACCGATGACATTACTCAGAGGTCCCTCCCTCCTACCCCACTTGTCGCAGTAGAGCTAAGGCTCAGAGATTGGCGGAAAGGGTAAGTGCGCCACCATATAGGGAAGCACGGGAGGCTACTCGGGGTGTCCTGGTAGCGACACCCCAGAGTTTCCTCCCCTGTTGTGAGGGACACGAGTTTTTTGCTAAAATTGGTATGCTAAGCGAAGCTTCCTAGTAGTAATGTCATCGGTAAGTATTTTTCGAAAAAATACATTTTAGAGAAAAATCCATTTTTCTGTCCAGTCACCTGGAATGACCTTCCAGCCCATGTCGGACATGCTCCAACTTTGTCTGCTTTCTAATCACTGCTCAAGACCTATCTGTTTTCTTATGCGTATAGTTATCTATGCATTTTAAGTGCATTAGCAATCTCTGGCAGTAATTGTTTTTGTAACGGTGTGTGTGTAATTTGTGAGTGTGAGCTTTTGATATGTGTCACTTTAGTTTTTGAAACATTTATTGCAGTTTTTTTTGGTGGGTTTTTTGTACTTCTTGTTCTGTGATTTTTTATCTTGTAAAGCGCTTAGAGCACCATTCATTTGGAGGTAAAGCGCTATATAAATGTACATTATTATTATTATTATTATTATTATTATTATTTATTAACATATTTCTCCTATTTCTTTTTTGTGTGTTCAGATTTCCTGTTGGGTTTGAAATCACCAGAGAAACATGTTCTACTGGAGATGCCACAACACAAGTCAACCCAAAATTTTTTGGCAGAAATAAAAAGAGCGCAAGACTGTAAGTTGTTAAATCTCTCCCCGCTTGTTGCATCACTCATGTGTACCTCTGTCATCCCTGCACTCTCATTTTCACTTGCCTTCAGTACTCCATCTCAGGCCATAAGTACATGCATAAGAAAACACTGTGTATTATTTAATCATAACTATAAGAATCTGTCTGATCCCTTTGGCCATATTTGTGACTCAGTTTTATCAGGGCTGTTACCAATGAAGTACCGGTATATGCCAGGTTTGAAATAATGATGTCATAATTTTAGCCCTTTTCGTGTCGGTAGCGGATTTTGTCACGATGACTCCCACATGAATCATCACAACTAAATCCGCTACCAACACACAAAGGTCAAAATAAGGTCAAACTTCACTGCTGATAACTCAGAATACTTGAAGCACATGGATGTTAGAATGATGCCAGCAAAAGTCAGGGATCCTCACAAGTCTCTGCATTTGGGGCTCATGAGGATCTCGGGGTGTATGGGTGAACCACTGGGGATCATGAGGTTCTGTGTCTCTTCCATTTGGTTATTCTCCATGCTCAGGGAGTTAAAAGGCTTAACCCTTTGCGTGTCAGTAGCGCATTTAGTCACAGTGATTCCTACAGGAATCGTCACGACTAACACCGCTACCGACATGCAAAGGGTTAGCGTTGTGGATTTGAATTAGCTAAAAGTTGTCCTCTAACGATTACGAGGGTGTAATGTGTCAGGGATGAACTGGATCATGATACCAGTTGTGTCATTGCCAGTGTACACCACAACAATGAACAATAAAGCTAGTAGGAGTTCTAAATCAGAATCAGGTCAAAGACAGTAAGTTAGCCTTTTTATAAAGTTTGGAAAGACAGTAGTTTAAGCCCCTTTTTAAGTCCCTTCTGTTTATAAAGGAACTTTTTATGATGTGTCATGGTGGAGCAAATTCAGTAGCATGCCCAATACGTCGTTGGCGGGCAGGCCTCAACCTCAGACCACAGAAGTAACAAGATAAAAATTATGGCATGTCTAGTTACACTAACCTCACTGCAGAATGTACTTTTGGCACCAAGCGCCGTGTGTGTGTGTGTAGACACCAAAATCTCCCACGTTTGTGTACATGTTTGAAAATTAAGGACGTGCTATCTTCAGTGGGTGTCTAAGAGAGCCTTGGAGCATATTAACATTAAATGTCTCCTTGAAAAGTTAAAGAACCATTTATAGAAAGTTGGTTGACGCACACTCAAGTCCATAATTTTAGGTATGTTCATGAACATTTTTTGTTCCTTAGAAATAAGTACATTTCAAATTGTGGATGTAAGTGAAACAATTGTGGGCAAGTAGATTATCATGAACTCCTGCAGGTAAAGGGGCTTATGAGAATATGTGCCTCATGCAGATGGAGTGGGCTGGATGAATCCACTGAACATTTAAAGTCCAAACAATTTTTTTTTTCTCCTTCTGATTTGGGGATAACATCCATTCCATCACTTGTCATGCAGAGATTTTAGAAATCGAATGACTAAAGTTGTCCTGAATATCAAGTCAAGTGACGTTGGCCAGAAGGATTAAGCTTGCAGTCTTGAGTGTTTGTGTCAAGCTTTTGTCAGAAGTGAATCGTTCATCATCTCTTGAAGTCTGTGAGGTATCATGATATTGCTTTGCATGTGCAGTGTTAATATTTTTTGGAATGTATACTTCAAGTTTTGCTTACCATTTCTTGAAAAATGATTGAGCTTAACTTTTATGTATTATAAAGGTGGTTAGTGTTGCTGAGGTTGATCGCATTCTGTAGTTTCACTTGACAGCTGTTGAAAGATATGTACACTTCTTTTAGAGAAGAGAATGATGGAAAAAGTTTAGATCGGTAGTTTGATTGAAATTTGTCATGCAGATGGTATAACCCTATCAGCACAACTAACAACACCCATATATGAACACCCCAACCACCACACGCACACCTCATTGCACCTTAAAGTAAGCAGGCGAAGGTATTCAGCTGGTGTGTGCATAGCGTAGATCAAATGCAACAAGGTCACCTGATAAATTCAAGGCCAAGACCATGAACTTGTCAGGTGACCCTGTTGTATTTGTGCCTTTGTTTCTTCAAAAATGTTACCGATGGTATTACTGATAGGAAGACATACTTAGCCTGACAATTTCAGTCTCCAAAATTGTTGTGTGTTGCTACACAACTAGGGACGTAACTCTAGCAAGCAGCTGCCCAATCCCCTGAGTGGCCTCCCTATCCAGATAGCCTCCCTTCTCAATCTTGAGAGAGTCCATTATTACCAGTTATATACTTAGCTGCCATCTTGTTTGGTTCGGTTATTTCGGTCTCCATGTTTCCTCGTCTTCTTCGTGCTTTCTTGTCGGTTTAGATCTTCTCCCGATGGCAAGGTAAGGCCTCGGACATTGTCTCGCCCGGCGATTACAGCTTACTGGGGAAATTTCTGTGGAATTACGGCGTTTTGGCCTTTCTTTTCGACTTCGTCTCTGTCGGTCGGTTGCAACAGTCGTGTCCTCGATTTCGTGGCCCCAAGTCACGCACGATTATCCTTTGTTTACATGATTTGTTGTAGTAACCAACTCCGCACTTGTCCCGCCTCTGGCGACTTCCAGTGGCCGATGGATTTACATCTTAGATGCCTTCCCTGTTCGGGCTGCACTTCTGATAACACCTGCGCTATGTGCTCCGTTTGGGAAGAGGACCGTTGGTCTCAGATGTGGAGTTTTTATCGTCACAAACGCCCTATTCCTTCTTCTGCGGCTCTGGTTCCACCAGCCCCTCCCAACTCGGCCGCAGTTGCTGGTTCGTCCAGGCAGTCTCGGTCCCCAGACTCTGTTCGCTCACTTACACTGCACTCCCGCTCACAGGTGATGGGACACTTGCGGTTATCCGCTAATATTCCGCCGTCCCTTCTGCTGTGGGAAGTAAGTGCTTTTCTGATCCTTTACATTATCGCTCTGTGGAGCGCCGTTTACTATCCATCCTGCGCACCCGCTCTACGGAGACGGGTCACTCGCGGCGATTATCCGTCCCACGCACCCGCTCTGCGGAGACGGGTCAATCGCGGCGACTTCCCCCCTCCCTCAGGGGATGGGACACCGGCACCCGAAAGACCCTGGCGTGGTTGCCGATCAGCCTGGTGTGGCCTTGCCCACCTGCACCTTTCCGCCTCAGCATCGTCATAGGTCGTCACACCACGACTCTTTGCACGGCACAGTGGGGATTTCGGTGTCCCCTTGCGCACCGGCGCGGAGCCGGTCACTGCACTTCTATCGATCAGACAAGCATACCTCTCGGCGCCGATCTCGCCGCTCTCGTCTGCTGGATTCACCTTCCTCCCGGGACGTTCATTCTTGTGGTCGCCCTCGGAAACGGACAGAATTTGAACACCCTTTTCCTAGCGATTTGTCGGTGGCATGTCGGCCGCGACGCTCCCCTCTCGGACGGATTGATTTCATTCATCCTGTTCTGCCTTCCCCTCTGCGCCACGGCCGAGATCTTGTCCCGGGACGGGAGCGGTCCCGTTCGCGGGTTTCTTCACGCCCCATTACGCAACGTCGACTGCTTCCGGAGAACAGACCCCTCAGTCCCTCCCCTGGGAGGCGTCGGTCTTCTCCCTTTTCACCTTCTGCTTCCTCTGGGGACAGTCCTCTCACTCAGGGACGTTTGCGTGATCCATCCTCGCCCACCCTTCGGCGGAGTCCTCTGGCCATTCCCCGTCATGTGGACAGTCGTGCGGCTATCATACGTCACTCGCTCTCTGATATTCCGCATAATCCTCGACAAGTCCCGGAGGCTTTGGCTGATGACTTTCTCAGTAGTCACCCTGGTGATTCCGCCTCCACTTTCGGTGTTGTTGGAGACTATCCTGCGATCCCACTTTCCCTGCACGCGGACTCTCCATATGACGATTCGGACTCTTCCTCCAACGTCGCTCCGGGTATCGTGACGCGGCGATCGATTGAAGTGGCCTCAAAACTCATTCTTTGTTTCCTTCCTCCTGACGTTTGTCCACCCGCTCCTCCTATCAAGCGCAAGGCTTCGGCTTTTGTGGATGCTCTCCTTCCTCCTAAGCGCCTTAAGTCTCTCCCACAACCACCCAGTTTTCGAGATCTCACGGACGCCTTTTCGGCACAGTTACCTCTCACCAGTTCGAAGGACTCTGCTTTCTTTTCTGAAGCCAGGTGGCCGGCCGGCATCGATATCCGTTTTCACCAGAGCTGGTACGCAGGTCATTCTCAGGTGTTTTCGTGCCCTTTACCCACGCTGGATCCCGATGTGGATTTTCAGGCACCACACCGCCCTTTCTCGGGTTCCTCGTGGTGTTGATAAGACTGCTGTCCTCATTCACAACACCCTGGCATGCCCCAGTTTCCTCGACCTAGCGACGCAGGCGATTGTTCGGGCGCTGGAGGATAATTGGGACCCTCATTCTCCCGCTCCTCTTCGTGAGATCCATTCTTTGGCTGTGGTGGCCAACCGGGCATCTTACCACGCCTCGACCAACGCGATGGCTGCCGCCATCAACTGAGACATAATCCGGAGAGATGCTGTGCTCGACGCTTGTGTGGGGTTACCTTCGTCTGTTAAATCCCAACTTTATCAGGCTCCCACTGGGGGTCCTTGCTTTTTGGCCCCACCTGGCAGGCTGTTAAAGAGTCACACAAGGATATTTGGCCTACTTCTCGCTCTTTTTCGCGCTTTCGTTCGGCCCGCAGAGCCGTGGGTCGCGCCCTGTGGTCCTTCAGACCCGTCTTAGGTCTTGCATCCAGTGTGCCTTTCGGCTCTTCCCGTCCCCCCCAGCTTGGCCTCTCCCACGCCCGACCAGCCCCGGCCTCCTCTTGGCCTGGTCGGGGCCGGTGGCCCGGTCAGGGGAGGGCCCAATGACTCTCTTCCATTCTTGCCCACGCCGACCTCCCTCGGATCGCTGGTCGGCGGGTGGCTCTGCCGGCACGGTGACGCGTGGCGGTCACTGTTCCCAGACGATCCTTGGATACTCTCTACAGTTAGGGAGGGACTCCACCTCACTTTTTAGCACCCTCCGCCTCTGCGGCGCTCCCCGCTTTAGACTCGGTTGCCGAGCGACCGGGACCAAGCGGCGGCGCTGCAGGGGGAGGTGGCTGCTTTACTTCAGAAATCCGCCACAGAAGTGGTCCTACGACACGACTCTCCAGCCTTCTACAGCCGTCTCTTCGTTGTTCCAAAATCGGACGGCACTTGGCGTCCTGTGATCGATCTTTCGGCTTTGAACAAGGTTCTGGCCGCTCCTTCTTTCCGTATGGAAACTACCTGAGCTCTCCGTGCCGCGGTCAGGCCCATATATTTCGCTGTCAGTCTCGATCTGGCTCATGCATCCTTTGGCTCGACGTTACCTGCGCTTCGCCTTTCGCGGCCTGCGGGGTGGTTTATCAGTTCCGGGCCATGCCATTCGGTCTAAACATCAGTCCCTGTGGCTTCACCAGGATCATGGACGCAGTGGTCGCACACGCTCGGCGGTCCTCTCTCAGTCCGACCTCACACTACCTCGACGATCTGCTGCTCCGAAATCAGGTCGAGTCCCGCTTATTCACAGACAGGAACGCGCTACTCGTTCTTCTTCACCATCTTGGCTACCGGGTCAACTTCGGCAATTCAGACCTCTTACCGTCCCGCAGCTTTATTCATCTGGGTATGGATTTTCGGATCGACTTGAACCTGGTGCGACTTCCTCAGGCGCGGATCGAGAAATTGGCGACTTTGGCTCTGCAGCTGTATCGTGCCATGGATGCTCCAGCGCGGACATGGTTGCAGTTGTTAGGCCTCATGAGCGCTGCCGCGGACTTACTTCCTCTCGGTCGCCTCTACTCACGACCGATTCAGCTTCATCTCCTTCTCCTCTGGCGTCCGTCTTAAGGGGATTTAGAAGCCCGGGTTCCTGTGTCTTCCCTGGTCCATCCCTATCTCACTCTTGGTTAGCGTCGGGAGTTCCCCTAGTGTCCCCGCTACCCTACCTGTCGATCTGCACAGATGCCAGTCTCTCTGGTTGGGGGGCGCTCCTCCTCCCGGACTTCTATGAGACAGCGGGCCTTTGGCCACCGGATGTGGTGGACAAACACATCAACTGGTTGGAGTTGAAGGTGGTTTGGCTTGCTCTCATCGCTTGGGAGACGCACTTGTCACACCAGGAGGTCTTAGTCCTCTCTGACAACTCGACTGTTGTGGCGTATATTCAGAAGCAGGGCGGGACACGTTCTCCTTCTCTGTGCATCCTTCTGTTCCAGCTCCTTATGTGGTGCCGGGATCGGGACATCTGGCTGCGGGCGCGTCACATTCCGGGACGGCTAAATGTGCTGGCAGATTCTTTGTCCCGTCCGGACCAACTTCTCCATACCGAGTGGACTCTCCGTCCCGACCTGTTTCGCATGATTTGTGTCCACTGGGAGACACCCATGATCGACTTGTTCGCGACGCGGTGGAATACACAACTCCCCCTCTTTCGTCTCTCCATTCCCCGACCCGCTTGCGTGGTCGGTAGACGCTCTCTCCATTCCTTGGGAGGGTCTCCTGGCCTACGCGTACCCTCCCTCGGTACTGGTCCCCAAGATTCTCCTCAAGCTTTGCGGCTGCAACAGGGTGCTGTTTTTGGTAGCCCCATTCTCTCGGAACAAGAGCTGGACCACAGATCTCCTGAGTCTCGCCACGGATCCACCGCTCCGGCTTCCAACACCACGCACGATGTTGAAGCAGCCTCGATGAGATCTTTTTCACCCTTGCCCGGAGAACCTTCACTTACACGCCTGGAGGTTGTGCGGCGTGCCCTCACAGCTCAAGGTTTCTCGGATGCAGCGGTGGCGGCTATCGCTTCAGCTCGATGCGCTTTTACCAGGAAAGTTTATGAGGGAAAATGGAGGGTTTTGCAGTCTTGGTGCAGTACTAGACACCTTTCCCCCACCTCTTTGACTATGCCACAGCTAGCTGAATTCTTCCTGTGGCTCTTCCTGGGTCAGTCCCTTGCACCTATTACCATTCAGGGATACCTCTCTATGGTGGCTGATACTTACCACCATTTGGGACTACCAGATCCCGGTTCTTACAAAGATCTCGCCGACCTCATTTTGACCTGCAGCGACCTGTGACGCGCTCCCTACTGCCTCGATGGGATCTCGCGTGGGTATTAACATGGCTGAGCACTGCTCGTTTTGAACCCCTGCACTCGGCGCGGTTCTCTGACTTAACTCGAAAAACATGCTTCCTTCTGGCCCTGGCCACTGCCTCTCGCGTGAGTGAACTTCACACTCTCTCGGTACATCCGTCTTGCCTGCAACTCCGTCCCGACGGCTCTGTCCAACTCCTCACAAGTCCTTCCTTTTTGGCCAAGAAAAGGCTCCCTTCAGCCGCCCCTCAACCCATCACTATTCGTCCATTGCGGGGCCCAAATACGCTCCAGGACATATGCCAACAAGATCCGGTCAGGGCGTTAAAAATTTACCTCCGCCGGTCGAAACCCCTATGGCGAGGACGTTTACGCCTCTTCCTGCCCTATCTCTGGGCAGGAATGATATTTCTGCTCAGACAATATCCGCTTGGCTGCGCGGAATCATCAGATCTGCTTACGATGACCTCTCGACGGAGGGAGCGAAGAGGTTGCAGATTCGAGCACACAAAGTCCGGGCTGTCTCCACGAGTGTCCCGTTCGACTGCAACTGCGCCGTGAGGGACATTGTGGCGGCTGTGGGCTGGAGGGCAGAATCTACTTTCACCCATTTCTACTTCCATGACCTGTCCGGCCAAAGACAAACCATGACACTAGTGGGGGACACTGGGGCGGCTCAACACTCCCTCCCGGCGTGGGATGCGCCATAGGTAATACTTAACAGAAATTGTCAGGATTGTGCCTTTGCAAGGGACCTAGCTAAGCAGTTACCCCATGGTGAGTTTTGGGCCGGCACCCTCCTCCTCTTCACCATTCTTCCTATCAGTAATACCATTGGTACGTTTTTGAAGAAACAAATGTATTTTTCTTTAAAATAAATTTTTTCAAAAAGTACTTACCGATGGTATTACTCAAATTTCCCTCCCACCTTCCCCGCTTGCTGTCTGTCTGCTAAGATATAACTAATAATAATGAACTGTCGTGAGATTGAGAAGGGAGGCTATCCGGAGGATAGGGAGGCCATTCAGGGGATTGGGTAGCTGCTTGCTAGAGTTACGTCCCTGGTTGTGTAGCAACACACAACAATTTTGGAGACTGAAATTGTCAGGCTAAGTATGTCTTCCTATCAGTAATACCATCGGTAAGTATTTTTCGAAAAAAATTATTTTAAAGAAAAATACATTTTACCTTGTATCATTAAACCATCAGCGTTACAGCATGTGTGCATGCAGCCACCAGTACTGTAAGTGATACCAGTGGCTACAAGCACAAAGGAGTTGACTGTCACCTTCATAATCCAGACATCTCAATGTGCTGGTGCATCCTTCTGATCTTGACCCTCTTTTCCACCCACAGTGCACTCCCAGAATGCGGCATTTGGCAGCACACCCTCCTTTGATTGGCTAGCTAAATATAGAAACAAGGTGGGCGGCAGCAACCCATTTGCAGAGGATGTGTTTGACCCGATGAAATACATGAACTTGGAAGAAACAGGCATGAATGTCTCCATTTCTCAGGAAGGTTTGCAGATTGATCCTTGATGTTTTGTTGTCTCTAGATTTTTAGCTGTGCTAGACAGAGCATCTTTGGAATTATGTTTTGTGTTAGCACCTTATATGCCAGAATATTTTACTTTGTGTTAGCTTGTCATCCTTTATATGTGTATTTATTTATTTACCATGACCTGTATTTGTCTAGTTCATTTTAGCTTACTCCCTTGGGTTTTTACAAATTCTAATTATATCTAATACATTTTTACATGATAGTCAGCAAACTAAGATTGATACAGCTTCTGAAAGTGTGTGTAACTTAAGTTTCACAATTACATGCAAAATACTTTTGCACACTAAGTTTATGTCATGAAATGTATGCTGCCTGCTTTGCATGGCTGTTTGATTTTGTTTGATTATTGTGTGTTTGATCTGTTTCTCTTGTGGCATGTTTTGACAAGTGACACTTTTTGGTTGTTACTTGTTTTCAAATTGAGACCAATGTGTTGCTATAGACGTTGTAGCAATGTACGTTTCATTTGTTTTTGTTACCCTGTAAATTTGTCTTAGTTTTTTTGGCTCACAAGCAATAGCAAATGTGAGTCCATGTACTGGGCTGTCTGGTATCTGTCTGGTGTCTGTCTGTTGTCCATGATAAACTTTAATGTTGGCATTTTCTTGGAGGCTATTCAAGCCACCATCTTCAAACTTGGTACAAGGATACATTGTGACAAGATATTTCTAAACATACCAATTTCAGTGACCTATCTCAAAGGCCAGAGCCACAGAAGGTTAAGAAATAGGTTAAAAATAGCCCCCCGCCCTAAAAAACACCCCCCCCCAAAAAAAAAACAAACAAAAACAAAACAAAAACCCGACAAAATCTCAAATGCTATTTTCAACTTTAAACCTAAAGACCTTTCTGTTCATACTTATTTAGATGGCCCCTTGGAAAGGTCAAGGGTCATGAGAGTTTGCAGTTGTGTGAACAGTGCCAAATTTGGATAGAATCTTCATATTTGGCTCACGTGCGAAGCAAAAGTGAGTATGTTCTGGGCGAGTGGTTGTTCGTCCGTCTTCGTCCATGGTAAACTTTAATGTTGACATTTTCCTGGAGATTATTCAAGCCACAGTCTTCAAACTTGGTCTAAGGATACTTTGCAGCAAGACCTTTCTAAACATTTCAATTTCAGTGACCTCTCACAAAGGTAAAAGTCACAGGGGATCAGAAAATAGGTAAAAAAATAACTTTATTTTGACATTATTTATTTTTTCTCAAATACTATTTACAACTTCAAACCCAAAGTTGGTACAAACATACCTGATGGTAAGACCTTTCTATGCACACTAATTTGGTTGATCCCTAGGAAAGGTCAAGGGTCATGAGAACTCAGGAAATAGGTGAAAAAATAACCATATTTTGACAAAAGATGTTTTTTTCTCAAATGCTGTTCTCAACTTCAAACCGAAACTTGGTACAGAGATACCTGATGGTAATACCTATCTATACATACTAATTTGCATGACCCCTCGGAAAGGTCAAGGGTCACAAGAGCTCAGGAAATATGTAAAAAATGGCCATATTTTGACAAAGGATGTTTTTTTTTTCAAGTTCTATTTACAACTTCAAACCCAAACTTGGTACAGAGATACCTGATGTTAAGGCCTATCTATGCATATTAATTTGGATGACCCCTCGGAAAGGCCAAGGGTCACAAGAGCTCAGGAAATGGTTAAAAAATAGCCATATTTGATAAAAGATGTTTTTTTCTCAAGTGCTATTCATAATCTATGCATATTAATTTGAATGAGCCCTAGGAAAGGTCAATGTTCACAAGAGGTCAGCAAATATGTGTAAAATGCCAATTTTTGTTAGAATTGTAGTTATTATCAACGGTTTTGCAAACTTTTCAATCAAATTTAGCACAAAGGTAGTTTTTTATGATAAGACTATGTAAGCTAATTCAGTCAACTCATCACAAAGATCCTAGGTCACGGAGGTTTGACAGATGCATGAAAATTGATTACATTTTGAGAAAACATCATTTTGCTGGTACAGAAACCATCCTTTTACTTATTGTCACAAAGGTCACACATGTAGATCAATCATACATGTCAGTCTTTCTTGTTTATGAAAGCTTTGGCAAACTTTTCAATCAAATTTGGCACAGATTTAGCTGATGGTGAGATTTGTTTAGCATACAAATATAGCTGACCCCTCACAAAGGTCAGGGTTACAATGGTTAGCAAATGTGTGAAAACATCGATTTTGCTGGTACAAAAGCCAGCCCTTAAATTCAGACACTTAGGCACTTACTGCTGTCTGTGACCAAGGGGTCAAACGTCAGACTTGTTATGTGGATATACACGTGAGCAATAAGGGCTTTACCTCTTTTGTCAGATATGTCTTCACTTGTCCAGGCTAATGAGCTAAACCCTCCCCCTCAGCAGCCTAACTCATTGCGTGCTGAATAGATTTAAATTTAAGGCCATTCTGTCTTCTGGTACCGGTACCACCTACACGCTGTTTAACAGAAGGATGTTAACTCATTCGAGACGTGCCACATCCGGATATGCGGCAAAAGCCGCATATCCGGAGGCGGCACATCTCGAATGAGTTAAGCTAAACCCAAGCCTATAGTACACTAACATGTTTGGCTGTAATACATGCACTAGATGAAAAGATTTGTTTGGTGAATACTCTCATTAGAATGTGAAGCTGTGAGTAATTTTTCCACCAAAACTGCTGCACTGGTCCAAAGATATTCTAGAAAACCATTTTGTCCAGTGGATGTTTCTGGGAAACCAGGGGAAAACAAGTCCTGATAACAAAGATGCCTACATTTTCATGAGCTTCTGCAGCTGCTATTGCTCCTGAAAATATATGCCTTCTGCAGGCTGAAACTTGTGAAAGGGCTCTGACAAAATAACCAATCCCCTATTCCAGTAATATTACTCCTCTAATTTTGGGGGACAGCCAAGTCGCTCCAGGATCTGCCACATGCCTTGCCTGCTCACAGTGTCGAACGCTTTTGTTAGGTCGACAAATGTTACGTACAGCCCTTTGTTCTGCTCGCGGCACTTCTCCTGTAGCTGTCTCAGCACAAAGACCATATCGGTGGTGCTCCTGTTTGCTCTGAAGCCACACTGGCCCTCTGGGAGTTGGTCTTCAGCGATGGCAGGTACCAGCCGGTTCAGGAGCAGCCTTGCAAGGATTTTCCCAGCAATGGACAGCAGGGTAATTCCCCGATAATTGGAACAGTCAGACTTCTCGCCTTTGTTCTTGTACAGGGTGATAACGACTGCATCACGGAGATCTTTTGGTAGTGTTCCTTCCTCCCAGCAGCAGAGAAAGAGGTCATGGAGCTTGTTGTGCAGTGCTGTGCCTCCATGTTTCCAGATCTCTGGCGGTATTCCATCAATGCCTGCTGCTTTGCCACTCTTGAGCTGGTGGATGGCTGTGAGGGTCTCTTCAGCGGTGGGCGGTTCGTCCAATTCAACCTTTACTGGGAGGTGTGGGATTTGTAGGACAACTGCTTCTTGAACAGTGCGCTCAGCGCTGAAGAGGCTGTGAAAGTATTCCGACCAGCGGTTCAAGATGGAGGTATTATCTGTGAGGAGTGCCTGGCCATTCGCGCTTCGCAGAGGACTTTGTACCAGGTGCCTGGGGCCATACACTGCTTTCAGTGCTTCGTAGAAGCCCCTGTAGTCACCATTGTCAGCGCAAAGCTGGGTCCTCTGTGCAAGTCTGGTCCACCACTCATTCTGGAGATCTCTGAGCTTGCGCTGGAGACTGCTGCAGACGAGGCGGAAGGCAGACTTCTTCACAGGGCAGGAAGGCTGGGCTAGGTGGGCCTGATGGGCGGCTCTTTTTTTTGCTAGGTGTTCCTGGATCTCTACATCGTTTTCGTCAAACCAGTCTTTGTTCTTCTTTCTGGCGAACATGATTGTCCAGCTACACGAGGACCAGCAAGGCCAGGTCAGACTCAACAATGACCTCTCAGAACCATTCCCTATTCTCAACGGCGTAAAGCAGGGCTGCGTGCTGGCACCGACCCTCTTCACCATCTTTTTTAGCATGATGTTGAATCAGGCCACAGTGGACCTCGATGATGACGATGCAGTGTACATCAGGTATCGTCTCGATGGCAGCCTGTTCAACCTCAGACGACTGCAGGCCCACACGAAAACCCTAGACCAACTGATTCGTGAGCTGCTTTTTGCTGATGATGCTGCCCTCGTTGCACACACAGAGAGAGCCCTGCAGCGCATCACGTCTTGCTTCGCAGATGCTGCCCAGCTCTTTGGACTCGAGGTCAGTCTGAAAAAGACAGAGGTCCTCCATCAGCCGGCACCCAAGACAGTGTATCGCCCTCCGCACATCACCATTGGCGAGTCTGAACTAAAGTCAGTGCACCAGTTTACCTACCTTGGCTGCATTATCACGTCGGACGCCAAGCTGGACAAGGAGCTTGACAGCAGGCTGGCAAAAGCGAACAGCGCTTTCGGGCGACTTTTCAAGCGGGTGTGGCACAATCAACAGCTGAAAACAGGCACCAAGATCAGCGTGTACAGAGCTGTGGTCCTCACCACCCTGCTGTATGGTTCCGAGTCCTGGGCCCTCTACCGCAGCCAACTACGACTCCTCGAACGCTTCCACCAGCGCTGCCTACGTACCATCCTGGGCATTCACTGGAGTGACTATGTCACCAACGTCGAGGTCCTTGAACAGGCTGAAACTGTGAGCATCGAGGCTTTGCTGCTGCGGACACAGCTCCGCTGGGCGGGGCATGTCTCCAGGATGGAGGATCATCGTCTACCAAAGATCACACTGTTCGGCGAGCTTGCTACTGGACACCGTGACAGAGGGGCACCAAAGAAGAGATACAAAGACTGTCTCAAGAAGTCACTTAGTGCCTGCCAAATCGACCACCACCAGTGGTCTTCGCTTGCTGTGGACCGTGACACCTGGCGCTCCACCATTTACAAGGCAGCTGTCTCCTTTGAGGACTCTCACAGAGCTAGCCTTAAGGACAAGCGGCTCAGGAGAAAAAACAGAGATGCCGCAGCTCAGAACCCTGGCCATACCTTCCCCTGCAGCCACTGCGGTCGAACCTGCCTGTCTCGGATTGGCCTCCGCAGCCACGAACAAGCCTGCAGACGTCGTGGTCAACTCCTATAAAATCTTCGTTCGCGAAGTCAAGCCAAGAGAGACTCCTCTAATACCGGCATCTGCCTGTAATCAGCCTACTGCTACAAACCTCTTGATTGGTTTAACCTGTTCAGTGCCAGCCTGTTGATGGTCTGTCAGTTCAACATCAAAAATACCCTCGCAACTGCGGGGGCTCATGAGGATCTATACCTCTCTCAGTTGGGTGTGTTCAGGTTTTCTCGGCACTGAACGGGTTAAATCTGTTCAACACGTGAGAATCCCTTCATCGATTTTCTCTTAAAGGCATAGTGCAGAATAAATCTGTTGTTAAAATCATTAATCTTGTTTTAAGAACTTGGGAAACACATCACATCCGTGTCATTCATTCACACAATGAATAAGTAGTTATTATTGGATTGAACAGATGTGCACATGTGCGAGATATTGCCAACACAGCTGTGCACAAGAATATTGCATGGCAGTATTTCATGTGAATTTTTTTATGTTTCATCATAAATTTAACACCAGTTTTGGAAGAGATTGAATTGTTAATTGTAATGTCGTTTCATCAGAGGTGACTGTTGTTTTGCACACGTTGGACCTGTTTGGAATTGTCTAGCAGTAGATAAGGTGCTCAAGACCCGCCTGTTTATTACCCCCATGTTGCTTAGTCTTTCATGATTATGTACCTCTGTGTGTGTGTGTGCGTGTTTGCGTTCGTGTGTGTGTGTGTGTGTGTGTGTGTGTGTGTGTGTGTGTGTGTGTGTGTGTGTGTGTGTAGTCCTTGATTGTATTGCAGATCTTTGTCTCATTGCAACCTGTTTCTCTGTGCTCTTATGCAGTCATATTATTATTAATACATGTATTATTATTAACTATGCACAGATTTGTTTTGTCAACTTTAGACTTGACAGTTTTGCTGTTGATAGCGCATTTTGTTAAGGTGATCCATGTGGGAATCTCCTTGACGAAAAGCGATACCAACAACAAAAGATTGAGAAGGTGGTACATTTTTTTCTGTCAGAGTTATACAAGTCTATGTAGAATCGGGGGTTCTTTCTCCAGGTACTCTGACTCTTTCTCCCCCATGACTTTGGTATCATTTTCAGCCCACTGCATCAAATTTCAAATACAAACAATTTAAATTTCTAAAAACCTCAGTAGCTCGCTTGAGCTTGTCCATAATACCACATGAATGTTCTGTGTTTATGTACAATGTGTGAGTGAATGCACGTGATGGGGCTTCAAGCCAATTTTCGTTTGGGATAAAGTTCCATATAGATATAATGCACTGATTTGGTTGTGAATGAAATAAAAAAAATTAGCATTTGATCGTAGCCTTCAGTTGTCATGGTTGATCATGATTCATTCCTGCTGTCGGTATTGGGGCTAAATGGGTTAACCAAACCAGACTCACTGCTAATAGCTCTTTTCTACCTGAGGCTCATTGACATACAGGATGCCAGCAAGAGGCATTGATCCTCATGATCCTCCCATGGCTAATAAGTCAGTGGAACAAAAGTTTCAGGTCTGTGTTGTGTATGTGACAGATCGAGGTAATTCGTCCAAAAGCACATGGTTTGCAAGCTCTGAGGAACTCCAGTACAATGGCCAAGGCATGTCAGCTGCCAGAGGATCAGCATTTGGGAGCAGGGACTCGCTGGACAGCACAGACAAGTGAGTTCGACCTTTCTTACTAGGTATTTAGCCCTGATGCTAAATACCTAGTAAAACCCAGATGCACATTATGTAGATGCAAGTGCAGTGAAAAGTTATGCTGTGGGTGAGCAAAGCAACTGAAGTGAACACCTCTCAGACTGGCTTACTAAAGTAGAATCCAGCCTCGCTCACCATAAGAGTTACCAATACAAAAAATGCTTCTACCTGGGATTGCTTGCAAGACACTGGCTGTCTCGCATCGGGGGAAACACTTCAAAATGTGCCTTTCTGGCACCACTCTTGAATTATCATTCTTAACATTTTGAGTGTCGGTAGCGGTTTTAGTCGTGATTTGTGACTAAAACCGCTACCAACACGCAACGGGTAAGCTGTTTCCTGAACTGCAGTGCAGTCCTTGTAGGGCAATTCCCAGTTTTGTAATTTCAACATCAAGGCTTAATTTGATCTGCATTTTTGATGTCTGCAGGGGCATGGCCAATTATGAGTCGCTGGACATGCTACAGAAGCAATTGGGGTTAGGCCCCGGAGTGGAGCTGCCATTGGGTGCAAAGCCCGTCACAAGTAGGGAAGCTGTCGCCCGTCAAATTCTAAGTGACAGGGAGGATGAGTTTGTTGATCTTCAGACAATAAGGTGAAGAGTAAAGAGTGCCATCAGATTATGATATGCATGTGGTCTTTGTACCTGTTTTCTTGTGACTAGATACCTTTATGTGCCCACAGCACAGGTCTTGAAAATTGTCTCAGGTTCACGATAAAAACAAGTCTTAACTCATTCAAGACTAACTGCATCCGGATATGCAGCTGAAGCTGCGTATCCGGATGCAGTTTGTCTCGAAAGAATTCAAAGAAATGTTTTGATTTTGTAGCTCTTTGCCTATGGCTGGCGGCTCCAGCCTCCGTGAGACAACTTGCCATAGCATGCTGTGAGGGGCAAGATCCCTCCAGCCAAGGCTCGCTTGCAATGCTTGGCTATTTTTAGTGCTGAATGTGTCTTTACAAGACATTACTTTGCAAGTGCACTGGATCCAGAAATGAACTCTTCACATAATTACTTAGTGGCAGAGTGCATAATACAGAAAAGTAACTCGGTAGGCAAATAGCTAAAACGGCACACACACATGCATGTACACAAAATAAAGGACTGTTTAAAAGTCCCCAAATGCTTGCTTTAATAGTTCATATAAGGTCAAGATCACATAAGGTCAGTGGAAATTTGCAGCTTGATGAGACCTGATGGCTTTGCCATTCTCGTTTAGAAAACTGCTGTCCCCGAATATTCCACAGAACCACATGACATCATTAAACGAGTACAACATTTAAACAGTCATTCACCATATTTTGTTATTGGCAGGGTATTTTGTGGCACATGGAATGTGAACGGCCAGTCTCCCAGTGAATCTATCAGCAAATGGCTGGTGGTTGACCAAGAGCCTCCAGATATCTACGCCATCGGGTCAGTACTGCTGGTGTGCTGGTCTGTCATTTTGGACCTTTTGGCTCTCTAAGTTTCAAAATCACAGACCAGTGCACATTGTTTTGGCTCATGTGAGTCCATGTTCTGGGCCAGTGGTCGTCTGTCTGTCGTCTTTCCGCTGTGCTGAACTTTAATGTTGGCATTTTCTCAGAGAATATTCAAGCCAGTCTTCATCCTTGGCCTATGGATACTTTTTGACAAGACCTTTCTAAATATACCAATTTGAGTGACCTCTCTCAAAGATCAAGGTCACAGGGGATCAGGAAATAGGTTAAAAAAATAGCCATATTTTGACAAAATTAATTTTTTGTCAAATACTATTTCACAACTTCATACCCAAACTTGGAACAATGATACCTGATGGTTAAACCTTTTTATGCATACTAATTTGGATGACCACTCGGAAAAGATCAAGGGTCACAAAAGATCAGGAAATAGGTCAACAAGAGCCATATTCTGACAACTTCAAACCCAAACCTGATGGTAAGATCTCCCTATGCATACTATTTGGATGACTCATCAGAAAGGTCAAGGGTCACAGGAGACCAGGAAATAGGTCTCGGATACCACTCTTTGACAAAAATAGTTTTTTCTCAAATACTAATTACGACTTCTATCCCAAACCTGGTACAGAGATACCTGATGGCAAGACCTTCCTATGCATACTAATTTGGCTGACCCCTTTTATAGTTCAAGGGTCACAAGAGATCAGCAAATGATGTGAAAAATGTCAATTTTTGGGGTAGAATTTTAGCTTTTTCAGGATTTTTTTTTTTTTGCAGAACTTTGCAACAAAATAAACAGAAAGGTAGCTGATGATAAGACCTTTCTATGCATACTAATTTGGTTCACTACTCCCAAAGGTCAAAGGTCATGGGAGGTTGACAAGAGTTGGAAGTTGACAACAGTGAAAAATGCATAAATTTTGAGACAACATGGATTTTGTGGGCACAAAAATCAACCCTTTCCTTATGTTACATTAGACCATTTGAACACTTGGCTTATTTCAGTGACCTGTTGGAAAGGTCAAGGTCTCAAAGGTCATGAGCTTTAAGGGCTTTAAAGTTTTTCTTGTTGTGGTGGTGATGGTCACTTACTTGTTTTTGTCTTTGTTTATTTATATATTGTGGAAGATAAATCTTAGTTTGCACAATAGTTTTTACATCATGTAAAGAGTTTTGGAATTTTACATTGTTTACTTTTATATCGTCATGTTTTCAGCGATGCTGCAGATGAGGGAGTCTGCAATAAAAAGCCAGAATGTAGAAGTTGGTGAATTATGTCAATAAGAAAAAAAAAATCTGTTGATTACTGAAAGTTGCATATGGACACTGAAAATAATTTCAGGCGACCTGAAAATTCATAATGCGTTAGCTCGGCTGGTAAGCTTGAAATTTTGAGCTCAGAAAAACATATTTTAGATTGATGAATGACTAGATTTTGTCTTGGGCTACTAATTTTTTAGGTAGTCCAGTTGCTATATAAATTTTCTAAGCTTTCATGACCCTGCTAGGACATGTATGCTGATCTGTGATATGCCTACACAAATCTGCCGTTTTACCTTTTCTGTACATCAACCCACTGTCTATTAACCCTTTTCATCCTGATACACTACTGCTTGAAATAAATTTGACAATGATGGTTCAAGGGTGGTGTCAGAATAGCTTGGTGCCTGAGGCGCCAAGCTATTCTGGCACCACCCTTGAACTAAAATGGCTGATGATGATCTATCTCCTAATTTGTAATGTAACCTTCATAGGATAATAACTTGAATAAGCAATTAAGCCTCAGTATGTAATTGGTTAATCTTTATTTTCTCAAAATCATTACCGATGACATTACTACTAGGAAGCTTCGCTTAGCATATCAATTTTAGCCCCAAAAACTTACTGTGTTACTCTCCACAGGGGAGGCAATCACTGGAGTGCCGTTACCAGGGCACCCCGAGTGGCCTCCCTTACTACCGTATCCGGTGGTGCACTCACCCTTTCCCGCAAGTATCTTCGCTTAGCTCAGTCAGACCGGTCGTGTGCACCTCGTGTGCTCCGATGGTATTTGGTGTGAACTCTTCTTACGTGGATTTACTGTGAAAAAGAAAAAAAAAAAAAAGGAAAAGAAAAGAAAAAGAAGAATTCCTCTGTGTGTGTGTAGTTACCTTGGGCAAGGATTTGTTGGTGTTGGGTCTTGTGGATTACGGGTATTAGGACATGGCAAGGTAAAGCTTCGGTTACTGCCTCAGCTGGCGTTCTGTTTTTTACTGGGTCGCGACATTGACCCAATTGTTTCTACGCGACCGACCGGGAACTCGGACCCTCCAAGGAGGCTCCGAGCGCTCGCTATGGCCTGTTGTCTGTCCTTTCTTACTGTGCTCAGGTGAGGACCTTCTCCAAGTGTGGCGATTTGCAATGGCCTAGTGATGATCACGATGTCTGCCTACCCTGCTCGGGCTGTTCCTCCAGTCGACCTTGCATTCATTGCATGGCGTGGAAGGAAGAACTTTGGTCTTAGCTGTGGGTGTTCTACCAGAGAGAAAGACCGGCACGCAAGCTGGTAGCAACCGCAGCCTTGGAGGTGAAGCAGAGAAATGCCATTTCAGATATCGTGTTCTTTGTCGGCGCAAAAGAGGGTCCTGCTACCCCCTCCGGTGCCACATAATAGCTGCCACGTTCCCAGTTTACGATTGAGCCTACAGGCAGTGGACGAGATTTGCCATCCCGTCTGGCACCGAGAACTCCTAGCCGTCATTCGGCAAGAGATACGCCTGTCTGTGGTCTGCTACCTAAAGTCAAACAGGCAGTGAGAGCTTGGTCCCCCAGCAAGGAGTATGTTGGGTCTCGCTCACGCCCTCCCGGCAGGAAGAGAATCCAGGTAGCAGACGCGGAGGACCACCCCTCTGAGACGATTGGGCCCTCCGGCCTTAGGCCAGACCAGCGCCGGGGCAGGGCCACACCTTCGGGGCAACACTCAGAGGGGGATCGGAAATTAAGCCGCCGTCAGGACAGGCCAAGGGAGTATCCTCCGGGGTCCCAACATAGAGAGTGGGGCCACAGGTGATCCACCGACACTGACGACCACCTCTGGGACGGTACGAGTTTAGTCAGTGCAATTGGCCGACAAGACGGGCTGCCTTTCCGAGGGCAGACTTCAGATACACGATCCACCCGTCTTGCATACACAGTGAGGGATGGGGAGCGATCGAAGGAATCATCACGGTGCAGGGAGGCGGCGCGTTTAGGACACCGTGGTCGTGGTGATGTCTCATCTTCCCTCTCCTCTTCGCCGGACCGGCAGACAAGTTCTAGCATGTCGCGGCAACGGACCTCGTCTCGACGCTGGGCTTCCGAGACTCCAGCTAGGAGCAGCAGTTCTTGGGACCAGTCTGGCAGGGACCGCACTGCAGCGGAGGCGCAGTTTCGACGTCAGCGCCGGGATCACTCGGACGACAGCCATTGGACAGAGGCACCTTCCCTGGGATACCGACGCAGCCTGCGCCAGCGAACTGCGAAGCACGGGTACATACTTCCTCCAGGGTCTCCTCTGCGCTCGGTGCTTCTACTGGTGGTGTCAGCTTCTTCTCAGCGCGGCGGAGGACGAGGAGGTGCTCAGCCTACATCCGGAGGACTCGGGGTCAGCGCTGGGATAGGACGACGAAAGACCGACTTCACCTGGCGGAATTCCCCACGCTCCACCATTTCTTTTGATGCGGCTCCAACTGCACTTACTCCCCGGGCTTTGGAGGAGGCGTCCTGTCTCATTGCTTCCTTTCTCCCGTCGGAACACTGTCTCCTGTCTCCACCTGTGAAGAGGAAAGCCACCGCGTCAGCCCAAGCGTTCCAAGTCCCTTCCTCAACTGGCAGTGTAAGGGATTCCTGGAGATGGCGACACAGTCCGTGGTCAAGCGTCTGGAGAACACCTGGGACCTTTCGGCGTCAGCGCCCTTGCAGGAGATCCACATGGTGCTGGTGGCAGCAAACAGGGCGGCGTTCCATTCTTCGGCCAACTCCATGGCGGTGGCCTCCAACTGCGACTTGATGCGACGGGGCGAGCAGCAGCGCATGGTGGCAGCTATTCACAGACGACTCATGGATTCTGTCAACTGTCTCGGAGGGACTGCGGATCTTCTTCCAGTCGCCCCCCTCCCACTGAGACACACTCCCCTCTGGACTCGAGTACCGGGAGAGCGGGACAAGGCGACTGCCTTGCAAGGCGAGGTGATGGCCCTGTTACAGAAGTAGGCCACAGAGGTGGTTTTGCGTCTCGACTCCCCGGCGTTTCTACAGTCGACTCTTTCTCGTCCCCAAGCCCGGAGGGAAATGGAGGCCGATCATCGACCTTTCGGCCCTAAACAAGTTCATTTTGGCCCCGCGCTTCAGGATGGAGACAGCCAGAGCTTTAAGGGTGGCGGTGCGACCCCAGGACTTCGCAGTAAGCCTTGACCTAGCGGACACGTATCTGCATGTGCCCATCCATCCGGCGTAGCGACGGTACCTGCGCTTTGCCTTCTGTGGGGTAGTTTACCAGTTTTGGGCCCTACCTTTGGGACTGAACCTCAGCCTGTGGGTTTTCACCAGGATTGTAGACGGGGTGATGACAAGGTTCCGGCAGGCAGCTTCCAGCCCGACGTCCAACTATCTGGACAACCTACTGTTACGGAACCAGGTGGCGAGTGTTTTGGAGACCGACAGAGATGCCCTGCTGGCGCCACTCCGTCGCCTAGGCTTCCTAGTCAAGGGAGGCAAATCCGACTTGGTACCTTCACGCCGGTTTGTCCACCTAGGTATGGAATTCTTGACCGACCTCATCGAGTAAGACTACCAGTAGAACGGATTCAGTGTATAGTGGAAGCTGCACTCAGAGCCTTATACGCGGAAGCCCTCCTGGCCAGGGCCTGGCTTCGTCTGTTAGGCCTGCTAAGCACGGCAGCGGATCTTTTTCCCCTAGGCAAACTCTACGCCTGGCCGATTCAGCTTCGTCTGCTTCTACACGGCGCCCCTTCTCGGGCGATCTAGCGAACTTGGTCCCGGTGATGGAATTAGTACAGCCTCATCTTTAGCATTGGTTGACAGTGCTTGGCTGGCGTCGGGGATCCCCTTTTCTCCCCTTCCCCTCAGCTATCCATCTGCACGGACATGAGCCGCTTAGGCTGGGGGGCCCACCTGCTGCTGCAGTTTGTCGAGACCTCGGGCAGCTGGACGGAAGAGCAGTCAGGCAGACCAATCAACTGGCTGGAGATGAAAGCGGTGTGGCTGGCTCTCATTGTTTGGGAAGATCGACTAGCGCAAAGGGAGGTGCTGGTGCTCTCCGACAACTCGACAGTCGTAGCCTACATTCAGAACCAAGGGGGAACGCGCGCTCCCTCCCTCTGCATCCACGTGTACCAAATCTTCCTTTGGTGCAGGAACCGGGGCGCGACACATTCAGGGACATCTCTAGCGGACTCCCTCTCTCGTCGCAGCCAGATGTTACACACGGAGTGGTCTCTACGTCCAGATATCTTCCAGCTACTCTGCGTGCGTTGGGAGACGCCAATGATCGATTCTTTGCCACAAGATGGAACAACAGGCTTCCACTGTTCGTCTCCCCCATTCCGGATCCGCTAGCTAGGGCTGTAGACACGCTCTCCATCCCGTGAGAAGGACTCCTGGCGTATGCATTTCCTCCCACAGTGCTGGTACCCAAGATCATTCAGAAGAGCAGGGACAGCAGTACGGTACTAATTCTAGTTGCCCATTCAGCTGGTCCAAGAGTTGGACCACCGATCTCTTGGCTCTCACCACGGACCCTCCACTGGTTTTTCCCACTCCGAGTACGATGCTCAAGCAGCCCAGGCAACAGCTATTCCACCCGTGCCCAGAGCGACTGATGTTACACCCTTGGAGATTGTCCAGTAAGCCCTCTTTTCGGGTGCTGCAGCGGAAGCGATCTCTGCAGCCAGGAGGGTCTCCACTCGTAATGTCTACGAAGGAAAGTGGCGCGTCCTCCAGTCTGGGTGCACGGCGGAGCGGCTTTCCCCCACGGACCTAACCAACCCCCACTTGGCCGAGTTCTTCCTGTGGCTTTTCTTCATGCAGAACTTAGCTCCTATCACCTTCCGGGGTTACCTGGCGATGGTGGCAGACACACACCAACACCTGGGACGGCCAGATCCGGGGGCATGCAAAGACTTGGCAGATCTGATGTCACACTTCGATCTGCAGCGGCCGGCCTCCCGTTCGTTGGTTCCATGCTGGGACCTGTCCTGGGTGCTCACCTGGCTTAACACTGACAGATTCGAGCCTCTACCATTAGCGCGTTTGGGAGACCTTACCAGGAAGACCTACTTCCTGCTTGCACTTGCCACAGCCTCGCGGGTTAGCGAGATTCATGCCTTTTTGGTACGTCCCTCTTGTCTCCCAACGCAGGACGGATGGGTCGGTACAGCTGCTTACGGACCTGGCCTTCTTGGCAAAGACCGCCTTCCAGCATAAGCCCCACAAGTTGTAATCGTCCGACCTCTCAGGGCGACGGATCAGCCATGGGACTCCCGTCTACAAGACCCTGTCAGGGCCCTTAAAGTGTACCTGCGCAGAACTAAGACAAGGGCGCTTGCGCCTTTTCCTGCCCTTGGCTCCGGGCAGAAGGGACATATCGGCACAGACAATCTCATCCTGGCTACGCTGGGTGATTCGGTCAGCTTACAAAGAGCTCGCCCCAGAGCAAGCTAAAACGATGCGGATCCGGGCTCATGAAGCCTGAGCAGTGGCGGCGAGCATCGCCTTTGACCGAAACTGTGCAGTGAGGGATATTGTGGCAGCTGTGGGTTGGCGGGCTGAGTCTACCTTTGCCCGCTTCTACCTACGAGACCTATCCGGCCAGCGCACCAACCTTGGCCTTGTGGGGGACATCTCGGCTGCGCAGCACTCCCTCCCGTCGCCTCAGGCGCCATAGTTACGCCTAGCTAAAATTGTCGGGAGTGGGCGTTAGGGAGAGACCTCGATAATGCGCGGTTAGCGCGGGCAATGGGAGGTGTTCCAAGCTTGTGGCACCCGCCTCCTATTCGCTATTCTTCCTTGTAGTAATGTCATCGGTAATGATTTTGAGAAAATAAATGAATTTTTCTCTTAAATGTATTTTTTCGAAAAATACTTACTGATGACATTACTTAGAGGTCGCTCCCTCCTACCCCGCTTGCCGCGGTGGAGCTAAGGCTCAGATACTGGCAGGAAAGGGTGAGTGCGCCACCGGATACGGTAGTAAGGGAGGCCACTCGGGGTGCCCTGGTAACGGCACTCCAGTGATTGCCTCCCCTGTGGAGAGTAACAGTAAGTTTTTTGGGCTAAAATTGATATGCTAAGTGAAGCTTCCTAGTAGTAATGTCATCGGTAAGTATTTTTCGAAAAAATACATTTTAGAGAAAAATTCATTTTTCATTAAGCCTCAGACATATCTTACGTTATTTATGTTATTGCAGGTTTCAGGAGCTGGACCTCAGCCGAGAAGCATTCATTTTTAGTGAGTCTGCCAAGGAGGCGGAATGGCAGGATGCTGTCAAAAATTGCCTTCATCCCAAGGCCAAGTATAGAAAGGTAGGTGTATGTGTGTGGAATACATCAACCATAACACAAAACAAGAGAAAATGGATTGACCCTGATACTTCAAGGGTAAGCATGCATTTATGGGTACATTTATGCATAAGTGGTGTTATTTTGTTTTGTTGGTTGGTTGTTGTTCATTTGTTTGTTTGTTGATTTTACCACTGGCATAAGTTAGAACTTGAGCCTTGGTATGTGTGTTTCAGGTGAAATCCGTCCGCCTGGTGGGCATACTGCTCATCATTTACATCAACGAGAAACTGGCTAAATACGTCAGCTTCATTGACTCCGACTCCGTCGCCACAGGCATCATGGGGATGTTGGTAGGTCATTGATGAAGGTGCAGTTTGATGCGGCTTTTTATAACTGATGTTTAGTGCATGTCTAAGATGAGATTCAGAAATCATTAACCTGTTTAGTGAAGGACAAGCAGGAAATGGTAACTTTCGGATACGTGACATGTGCATGTGTGACACTGGTATGGAATGGTGTCATCCAGGTGCACATATCCATCCTTTTATTTCTTCAAAATCGTTCCCGATGGTATTACTGAGATATACTTAACTGACAATTTCAGTCTCCAAAATTTGTTGTGTGTTGCCACACAACCAGGGACGTACCTCTAGCAAGCAGTTACCTAATCCCTCGAGTGTCCTCCCTATCCTCGGAGTAACCTCCCTTCCAAATCTCGCGAGAGGCTGTTATTTCCAGTTCTATACTTGACTGCCATTTTGTTTAGATCCTTCTTTCTCAGTCTCCTGTTATCATCGACTTCTTTGTCCATCCTTCGGCCTTGTTTGTCTTAACATGGCCAGGTAAGGCCTCGGACATAGCCTCCCTCGATGATTGTGGCAAATTGGGGCAATTGCGGAAATTTTGCCGTTCGTTTCGACTTCGTCTTCGTTTGTCAGTTTTAGCTGTCGTCTGCTCGGTTCCGTAGCCTCTAGGCTACGCGTGTTTCATTTCCGCTCTGTTCACTGTTGCAGTTTTCTTCTTAAAACGTGCCCGAACTGTAAAAATTTCCAGTGGCCTAGTAACTTACATCCGTGCTGCCTGCCTTGCTCGGGATGTGCATCGGACCACAATTGTGGTCTTTGTGCTTCATGGGAAGAAGATCGCTGGTCCGAAATGTGGAAGTTCTACCGTCATCAGCGCCCTGTACAGTCCAACGAAGCTCCTCTTTGCCCTATCACCACCAGCTCTACCGCTATCGGTGTTTCTTCTCGGCGCTCACGGTCTCTGGCTCCCAGCCCCATTCCACCACAGCTATCACGATCTTCTGTGCCGGGACCCTTGCAGCTCTTTGCCACTCAGGTGCGGGTGTCGGACACCATCGGCGTCCCTCCCGCTGTGAGTGGTTTTACACCAGGTGAGAATGTACGCCCCCACTCCCATGAGCGTATTTCGCAGCCAGCCCCGCAGACCCGGCCTTCAAAGACGGGTCTCCAACGGAGGCAACCCCATCATTTTGGGGGGAGGAGACAGCAACCATCGGCAGTCCCTGGCGTGTGCCCTCTCCAGCCAGACGTGACTTTACCCACTTGCACTTTTCCGTCGCAACTTCAACAATTGTCGTCACATCACGACTTGTTGCTCGGCGCTTCGGCTCAACCACTGTCTCCTCGCGCCCTGGCTCAAAGCCAGTCACCTCGCACTCGTGCCACACTTAGTACGTTTCCTTCGGCGTATTTCTCACCCCTCCCGTCGGTTTTATTCTCCTATTGCAGACGTTTCTCTCCGGGATCCTACACCATCGCCCATTCCCTGTCCCCGTGATTCCTGCGATTCTCCTGCCCCCCGTCGCTCGCGACACGCCTATCGACGACGGGTGGATCGCCTTCGCTCCGAACGTCCTTCACCGTACTGTCGCCGCCACCTTCATCATGCTCCAGAGAGGGGACAGTCCCGGTCCCGTTCTCCTGCTCGTCGCAGCGCACGCCGCCCGCTTTTGCCTGAGAGACATCAGCATCTGCCCTCTTCCTTATGGCGTCATTCTTCTTCTTCTTCTTCGTATGACAGTAGGAGTTCTCGGCGACCTGGGCACCTGGACTCCTCTTCCGTCCCTCTGCGATCTTCTCTCCGGCCACCGCGCGATCGTCACTCTTTCTACAGGTCCTGTTCCCCCCGGCGCTTGGCAGCGCCGGTTCAGGAGGAGGTTCTTAGCCTTCATCCAGTGGATTCTGCTCGCGACCTTGGGGCTTTGCCGCACCTTTTTCCGTCTAGGAGTCCCTTACCTGCGGACTCTCAGCACAGCTGTTCTCCGTCCTCGGATTGTTTCACTCCAGGTGTCGAGAATCGACGGTCCTTGGACGAGGCCTCCTTCCTCATTCTTCGCTTTCTTCCCACAGACGCTTGCCCCCCTGCACCTCCTCTGAAGCGAAAGGTGTCGGCTTCGGTGGATGCTTCCCTTCAACCTAAGCATTTCCGATCTCTTCCGCAACCACCTGGCTTTCGAGATCTGGCAGAGGCGTTCTCGGCGCAATTACCTCTTGGCTCTTTCAAAGAGCCTCTCTTCTTTTCCGACACTAAGTGGCCTGAAGGCGTCGACATTCGCTTCCGCCAACGTTGGTACGCGGGTCACTCTCAGGCTTTTGCGTGCCCTTTGCCTTCGCTCGATGATGCGGCGGATTTACAGGCGGGTGGACGCCGCTTCGCCTTTGCCCGGGTCCCTCGTGGTTTTGATAAAACTGCTGTCCTGATCCGCAACACGCTGGCCTGCTCCGGCTTCCTGGATCTCGCTACCCAGGCGATTGTACGCGCTCTTGAAGACCATTGGGATCCGCACTCTACTGCTCCGCTGAGAGAGTTACATTCTCTGGCAGTGGTGGCTAATCGGGCTTCGTACCATGCTTCTGCCAATGCGATGGCTGCCGCCATCTACTGTGATTTAATTAGACGGGATGCAGTTCTGGGTTACCTTCGACAGTCAAGGCTCAGCTCCGCCAGGCGCCCATCGGTGGTCCTTTGCTGTTTGGCTCCACTTGGCAAGCCATGAAGGATGCGCATAAGGACATCTGGCCCACGTCTCACCATCTTTCTTCTCGCTTTCGCTCTTCCCGAAAGGCCTCGGGTTGCACCCTGCGGTCATTTAGACCCACCTCCCGTTCCGCTGCCCATGTCCCTCTTGGTTCCTCCCGTCCTTCCCATTTTGGCTGTGCCCGCACCCTCCCGGCTCCGACACACGCCTGGCCTGGTCGCGGCAGGCGTCCAGGACGGGGGAGGGCCCGATGACTCTCCTCCCACCCTGCCCCCGCCGATTTCTCTGGGGTCACCAGTTGGCGGGCGGCTATCCCGATTCAGCGACGAGTGGCGGTCGCTGTTTCCCGAAGACCCATGGCTCCTTTCTACCATTTCGGAGGGTCTTCGCCTCTCGTTTCTTCACCCTCCTCCTCTTCGCCGCTCCCCGCTTTGGACTCGGGTTCCGAACGGCTTTACAGGACGAATTGGCTGCTTTGCTTCTCAAGTCCGCCACGGAAGTCGTCTGGCGACAAGATTCTCTAGCTTTCTACAGTCGTCTCTTGGTCATCCCCAAGTCGGATGGAGGTTGGCGTCCGGTGATAGACCTTTCCGCTCTTAACAAATTTTTGACTGCTCCGTCCTTTCATATGGAAACGACCCGCGCCCTGCGGGCCGCCGTCCAACCGATGGATTTTGCTGTCAGTCTGGATCTTGCCGATGCATATCTTCATGTTCCTATACACCCTTCGGCTCGCCGATACCTTCGCTTCGCCTTCCGCGGAGTGGTGTATCAGTTCCGGGCCATGCCCTTCGGCCTCAATCTCAGTCCCTGGATCTTTACCAGGATTATGGATGCGGTGATTTCCCGCGCGCGGAGGTCGTCTCTCAGTACTACCTCGACGATCTTCTTCTCCGGAATCAGGATGTGACCTGCTTGACCGCCGACAGGGACGCCCTGCTTTCCCTTCTCCATCGCCTCGGTTTTCTAGTCAACTTCGGCAAGTCGGACCTGTCGCCATCTCGCCATTTTCTCCACCTTGGCATGGAGTTTCAGACCGACTTGAACTTGGTGTGCCTTCCCCAAGCTCGGATCGACAAGTTGGTTCTTTTGGCCCGTCGGATGTATCTTGCTTCCATGGCTCCGGCGAGACTGTGGTTACAGTTGTTGGGTCTCATGAGTGCTGCGGCGGACTTGCTTCCCCTTGGCCGGCTCTACTCGCGTCCAATTCAACTTTATCTCCTCCTTCTTTGGCGTCCGTCTTCGGGGGATTTGGAGGTTTGCGTTCCGGTGTTGCCCTTAGTTCAGCGTCAGGGGTTCCCCTTGCGTCCCCACTTCCTTCCCTGTCGATCTGCACAGATGCCAGTCTTTCCGGTTGGGGCGCTCACCTGCTCCCGGACTTCAGCACGACAGCGGGTGTATGGTCACCGGATTTGGCGGGCAGACATATCAATTGGTTGGAGCTGAAAGCAGTGTGGCTCGCCCTGATTTCTTGGGAACCACGCATGACCAACCAGGCGGTCTTGGTTCTCTCCGACAACACGACGGTTGTCCATCTTATATTCAGAAGCAGGGCGGGACCCGTTCTCCCTTTGCATTCTTCTGTTCCATATTTTGGTGTGGTGCCGGGATCAGGGCATTTCGCTACGGGCACGTCACATTCCGGGCCGGCTGAATGTGCTGGCAGATTCCTTATCTCGTCAAGGCCAGTTTCTCCATACCGAGTGGGCTCTTCATCCCGACCTTTTTCGGATGATTTGCCGGCACTGGGAGACACCCATGATCGACCTGTTTGCGACGAGGTGGAACGCACAACTTCCCCTCTTCGTCTCCCCTGTTCCAGATCCCCTTGCGTGGGCGGTGGATGCTCTCTCTATCCCCTGGGAGGGTCTCTTGGCCTATGCGTGTACCCTCCGTCTGTCCTGGTACCCAAGATTCTTCTCAAGCTCAGAGGCTGCCATGCAGTCCTGTTTCTGGTGGCACCGTTCTCTTGGAACAAGAGCTGGACCACAGATCTCCTGAGTCTCGCCACGGACTCCCCTCTACGGCTTCCAACGCCGACCACGATGCTGAAACAACCCCGGCAGGATCTTTTTCACCCTTGCCCAGAGAGCCTCCTCTTACACGCTTGGCAATTGTGCGGCGTGCCCTCACCGCTCGAGGTTTCTCGGATGCAGCAGTGGCGGCTATCGCTTCAGCTCGACGACCTTCCACCAGGAAAGTCTATGAGGGTAAATGGCGGGTTTTACTGTCGTGGTGTGGGCCACGACACCTCTCCCCCACAACTCTATGTCTCAGCTCGCCGAGTTCTTCTTGTGGCTCTTCGAGGATCAGGGCTTGGCACCCATCACCATTCAAGGTTATCTTCCTATGGTGGCTGACACTTACCGCCATTTGGGTCGACCCGATCCGGGATCTTGCAAGGACCTCGCGGACCTCATGGCTCATTTTGTTCTCCGGCGACCAGTGACCCGATCACTATTCCCACGTTGGGACCTTGTGTGGGTGTTAACATGGCTCAACTCTGCTCGTTTTGAACCACTGCACTTGGCTCGGTTCTCGGACTTGACGAGGAAGACCTGCTTCCTGCTGGCCCAAGCCACAGCTTCTCGTGTGAGTGAGCTCCACGCTCTCTCTGTATTTGCCTACAGCTCCGGGCTGATGGCTCGGTTCAATTACTCACTAACCCTTCCTTTTTGGCTAAAAATCGGCTACCCTCAGCGGCCCCTCAACCGATCACTATTCGTCCTCTTCGGGGTCCTGACACGCCCCAAGACGTCAAACAACAGGATCCAGTTCGGGCGTTAAAAATCTATCTCCGCCAGTCAAAGCCCTTATGGGTGGGATCGTTCACGCCTTTTCTTGCCCTTGGTTCCGAACCGGCATGATATATCCGCCCAAACGATCTCCGCTTGGCTGCGTGGAGTTATCAGTTCCGCTTACAATGACCTCTCGCCTGCGGGAGCGAAGAGGCTGCGGATTCGGGCACACGAGATCCGGGTTGTCTTCGCGAGTGTCGCGTTAGATGTAACTGCGCTGTGAAGGACATTGGGTTGTGGACATTGTGGGCTGGCGGGCCGAATCTACTTTCGCCTGTTTTTACTTGCGTGACCTCTCCAGCCAGCGGCACAACCTGGCTTTGGTGGGTGACGTTGCCATGGCTCAACACTCCCTCCCGGCGCTGGCGGCGCCGTAGGTAACACTTGACTGAAATTGTCGGGAGTGTGCCCCGGCCAGGGGTCTAGCTAAGCAGTTACCTGAGGGCATTGACCCTCGAGCGGCACCCTCCCCCCCCTTTTTAATTCTTCCTCTCAGTAATACCATCGGTAACGATTTTGAAGAAATAAATGTATTTTTCTTTAAAATAAATTTTTTCGAAAAATACTTACCGATGGTATTACTCAAACTTCCCTCCCACCTTCCCCGCTTGCCGCATGTCAGCTCAGATAGAACTGGAAATAACGGCCTCTCGTGAGATTTGGAAGGGAGGTTACTCCGAGGATAGGGAGGACACTCGGGGGGATTAGGTAACTGCTTGCTAGAGGTACGTCCCTGGTTGTGTGGCAACACACAACAAATTTTGGAGACTGAAATTGTCAGTTAAGTATATTTTCCTCTCAGTAATACCATCGGTAAGTATTTTTCGAAAAAAAAAATATTTTAAAGAAAAATACATTTTAAGGTGGGCAGAGCATCGCAGGACTGGAAACTGCTGCCACTTTTTTAACTTGACCCTTTTTGTGTTGGTAGCTGTTTTTGTCACGTTGATTCCAGTAGGAATCATCGTGACCAAACCTGCTACAAAACAAGCAAAGGGTTAAAGAGCTATTTTATACGTAAACGTCCACTTCACTGTTAACTTTTTGTGCATGCCACATATTTCTACTTTCCACTCCATCGACCGAAATGTGCCTGCATGTTGCGAACAGTGAGATAGGATTTTTAACATGAACACTTTATGGTCATTTGACTTGATTGGGGTATTGAAGAATCCACTTTTCATTCCCGGCCATCACGGGACTAGAACCAGGGACCTCTTCTCAGCTGGTGCAGCATCATCGCCAACACTAAAGCTCTGTCCCATTGTGAAGCAACATTCAGGAGGGTTAGAGGCCATATGTCCCCATACCCTCATTCTGAATGTAGTTTACAGTGGAAATGGATATGTTGTTTGTAAACAACATTTGTTTAGTAGAGTTACAGTTATTGTCTGGTTCTTTTTCACCAGGGAAACAAGGGAGGCGTATCTGTCCGCTTCACGCTCCACAATACATCTATATGCTTCATCAACTCTCACCTTGCAGCCCATCAAGATGAGTTTGAACGACGTAATCAGGTGAGTGACAGTAACTACAGTGACAATCACTGGTTTTAAATATCTGGGCTGGTCTTTGATTTTGGACCTATGGCTCTAGGCTGGTATGGTCCAAAATCACAAGCCAGGGCACTCTTTACAGTTGGAACACTGTGATAACAATGCGTGCTATATCAGAGCTGTTTTGTAAATTTTTAGCAGTGCGATTTCAGCTGATGTTTTCATGATTAAATTTCACTTCTTTTTTTTTCTCACAATTTTACAATCTGCCTGAAAAGACACATTGACCTTTTTGTTTCATGTGCGGTGTCAGATAAATTATACATGTCTACTTCACTTCTAAAAAGGTCAGATATAACAAAAGTCGGATATGAAAATGCTTTTCAGAGATGCTGACCACACGTTTTCTGTGTTAACCCTTAGACCCTGGAGCTGATTTTTTTTTAATCAGCTTGCTGTCCTACAAAGGCTAAATTACAGATTAGGAGATATACAGTGGAGTCCGCTTAACACGAATTTCTGGGGACACGGAAAATCACTTCGTGTTAACCGTATTTCGTGTTAACCAATATGGCCTCAAAATTGATCACGGCCCTCCCGGCAAGGAAAAAGTGTGTAAGAGATGCGTGCATGAATGAGTACGAGGTTAAAAGTGCATATCATTGTACTATATATGCTTACATTACGTTCAGCTCGCTAGGAAAACACAAGGATATGTGTACAGCTCACGTAGTTAATGTACAATCCATCAGGTAAAATCCATAGTAAAGTAAAAGCAACACGGGCATCTGGCATCGGTAAAAGCAACACAAAGTCATTTAAAAAACGGGCCATGACCGAAGTCGGTCTTGCGTTATTGACAGCCCGTGTAGAGAGACAATCGTGGATCTCATTAATCTTGTTTTTTCACTTCAAGCGTAGTCGACTTCTGTTTTACCTTTAACTGAATTGAGGGAGTGTTGGTACACGAATGATGCATGAATTCAGTTCAGAAACACTAGCCAATGAGAAGACGGATTACAACGACTGAAGGCTATTCAGCCAATCACAGGCTAGAGTTCGTTCATGTGTCGTGTGTACTACAGCACGAGAGCGACACGTGCAGTGCCCCTTTCATGAGTCGGTTTTCGGTGTTCGAGACTGGAATGTGTGTTCGTGTTAAACAGGTGAATAATAGTGAAATTGCTCTGGTCGGGAACCGAAAACAGCTTCGTGTTAAGCGAAATTTCGTGTTAAGCATTTCGTGTTATCAGTGAAATTTTAATACATAATAAGAAGGCCGTCAGCCGGGAATGCAAAAGCGGTTCGTGTTAACCGGAAATTCGTGTTAAGCGAGTTTGTGTTAACTGGACTCCACTGTATCAACTTTTTTCGTTCAAGGGTGGTGCCAGAATATCTTGGCGCCTCAGGCGCCAAGCTATTCTGGCACCACCCTTGAACTATGAGTCATATTTTTGTTTCCTCAAAAACATTACCGATGCCATTACTACAAGGAACTGTCTCTTAGCTTACATAATTTTAGCCAAAAACTTATGATGTGTACCTATAGGGCCAAGGGAGGCAACCTAGGGGCACCGTGACCCAGTACCCCAAGTAGCCTCCCGTCCCACCCCAAACGGGTAACTGCAGACACGCCAGTTTATTCTCTTAGCTTACGGAGTACAGACGTGTGTGTTAGCCTGCTGCAGTGTTTAGCCTACGGCTGTGTATGGTTCTGCACGGGTTGTACCTTTGACTTAGAGACTTGGTTCCCGGCTGTGTATTAGTAGCCTTGCCTCGGAACCCTTGAACTGTTGTTACTTGTGTGCTTCTTCTTCTGGTGCTGTCTGAAAGCACGTAAGGATATGAAGTGCAGACATGCGTTTGCCCTCTGCAGTTCATTTCCTCAAAACACATTACCGATGGTATTACTAATACGAATGGTTTCTTAGCTAGACTAATTTTAGCCAAAATTGTTGTGTATGAGTATGGCTGTGATGGCAGGTGAGGGGCGCCATAGCCTAGGCGGTAACCCGAGTAGCCTCCCTTCCAACCCAACTGCGCAAGCGCCCAGCGGAAGCTTACCAGTCAGTTTCTTTGCTAGACAGTGGAAGGTTGTGTACGTCTATGACTCTAGCTTCGGACTGTGTAAAGTTGTGGAAACCGGTCGTGGGGTTTTGGTGGAGATGTTACCCTACGCTTTGCCTTATGTTAGGCTTGGACGCTTTCTTGTGGGACTTTCTTCGTCGGTGTTTGTGCCTTAGACCTGACGAGTCAGCGGAACCCTGTGAACTGTTCTCACGCGCCTCGAGGCCGGTCTGGCCGTAGTGTGTTACGCACTTTGTGTGTCCTGAACTTTCTCCTTCTCTCTACTGCTAGCCTCGGAGTGCTCGGTGTTAGGCTTGGACGCTTTCCTGTGGGAATTTTCCTCGTCAGTCTTTGTGCCTTAGACCTGACGTGACCGTGGTGTCTTGTGAACTGTGCTCACGCGCCTCGGTGCCAGACTGTTCGTGGCGATTTTTGCACGTCATGTGTCCTGAACTTTCTGCTTAGCGCCAGGACTATCTTCAGGGTGTCTGGTGTAGGTGGACGCTTCCTGAATTTCCTCGGCGGTGTTCCTAGCGTCTGGAACCGGTCGTGCCAGCGGCGCCTGCATGGACACCTGTCACGGACCGGGTTTGCGTCGAGCCTGCCTTCAGCCGTGGGTCCTGGACTCCACAGTGTTCTGGTTGGTCTTCGTCCTGTGTTGGTGCCCTGCTTCTTCGGATGGCAAGGTAAAACCTCGGTTATTGCCTACGTCGGGCGCTCAAGGGGGGGATAGAGCGCCGGGAGTCGGCATACACTGTGCACTTAAACTTCGTTCTGTACGCGCGGTTTCATATTGCGGGCCCGCGGGGGCACGCTCGCTTGCATGTCTTTATGCAATATGTTTTGCAGTTGGCAAGTCCACACCTGCACGCGATGTGGGCAGTTCCAGTGGCCTAGTCATGAGCATGCCATTGCCTGCCCTGTTCCGGATGTGCCTCCACCCACCCGTGCCTGGTCTGCGCCCCATGGCTCGAAGAACAGTGGACCCAGCTATGGAACTTCTACTGCCGCGAGCGGCCGACACCGACACGGGGGAAAGATCCAACACCGGTACGCGCCACAGACCCATCGAGTGGCCCTTACCGAGTGATAGAGCCTTCAACACCGCGACTTAGGCCGCGAGCTCGAGCTCTAGTACCGGCAGCCACGACAGTCCCGTCGAGTAGAGCTGTGTACCATGAAGACGGCCGTACCGCGATATACCGCGATATTTTTTGCCAGTACCGATATTTTCTAACGGTATACCGCCGTCCCCGATCCCATATAATTTGATGACAATCTGGCCACTTGTACGTACAAGAATGCATGAAGAAGTTGAAACAAAATGAGAAAAGACAGACTCAAACACACCAGTGATCATTTTTTTTATAAACAAACTTTAATTATTCAGTGTTCACTTTGAATACAAAATCAGGTAAACAAATACTGTGGGGAAAAAACCCCACTGAATCATTAAATGAAACCTACAGACGTAGACTTTCTGGATGGATAACAAGAAAAGAAAAAAACAACAACAGGAAATGAAAATTACACTCCTACTAAGAGAAACTTTAAAAAAATTTTTTTTTTATTGAACTGTACGAAAACGATTAGGCATGGCAGCCATATCAGTAGGACAGTCTCCACTTTCTGAAAAGAACAGTGCATGACTTTACAAGTTCTTTTTCAGAAAGAGCAGCTTGTCCACATGCTCTGGGTTCAGGGTAGCCCTTTGGCTGGTCAGAATGTCCCCAGCTGTCGAAAACACCCCCTAAGAGGGCACACTCGTAGCCGGGATGGCGAGGTAAATCCTCGCCACCCTAGCCAACAGAGGGAAGCGGTACTCATTCTGTTTCCACCACAAGAGTGGGTTCTCTGCCATGCCAATCGATTTCTCCTCTCGATACTTCTCGACTTCTTCAGCTCCCTGCTGGTAGGTGGTCTTGCTCAGCTCGACATGTGTGACAAAGACATCTGCCAGGAGGGAGTCAAGCAGGTACGCTCCTTTGCTCTCATACTTCCGTTCGTCCTCGGGTCTCTCTGTACAAAATGCTCTTCTTGGATCTCCTCAAGAACCTCAACATCATGGGCATGCTCATCAAGAGCTGGCGGACTGGGGGTGGCTGAAGTTCCAGGTTCTGTTGAAGTTCCAGGATCTGCTTTGACTGCTTCGACGGTCTTGGGTTTTGTGTGCAAGCTCACTGTGACGTCAGTGAGTTTGCGGAAGATGCCATCGCGTTGTTCTGGTGCCATGTAGGAGAAAGACTTGAAGCGCGGGTCCAAAGTTGAAATCGTCTGCAACATCTCTCTCTGTTCTGCATACCGGCCCTTCAGATCTGCTGCCATGATAGCCTTCATTTGCTGGACGGACATGGAGTTGTCTGGCTTTGGGCGAAGATGTCCTTTTTTGCCAAGCAGACTCTCAAGAAGGGGCATGATCACAGACGAAGTCGGCATCTCCTCCGTGCACATGAAGGTTGTCATGTCCTTTTTCGCCAAGCAGACTCTCAAGAAGGGGCATGATCACAGACGAAGTCGGCATCTCCTCCGTGCACATGAAGGTCGTCATGTCCTTCAGAGGTTTCAGAAAAGCTTCAAGTTCATGTGCGGCGGCGGCCTCCTCGTCATTCAGACTCGTGATGTCACGCTCTTTGAGATAGCTCAGTTCTTTGGAGCAAATCACAGCTATGACAGCATCCTGCAGGTACAGAAATCGTGACAGCATGTCAAAGGCGGAGTTCCATCTGGTACAAACATCAACCTTCAGCTTTTTTGCCTTCAGTTGAAGCAGTTCTGCCTTTGCATGGAGAAGGTTGGAAACCAAATGACTCCTGTAAAAGAAGGTAGATATCCGCCTGATTCTACTCAATATGGCTGCGGCTCCATCCACCTTGAGCGCCTTTTGAACTGCAAGGTTGAGTGTGTGTGCAAAGCATCCCAAGTGCAGATGGCATTGCAGCAGCTTTCCAGCCTTGACCATGTTTGATGCGTTGTCCGACACAAGTGTGAGACCCAGCACACCCGGCAGTTTCCATTCTATGATTGCTTCCGCAATGACCCTGGTGATGTTTTCAGCTGTAACAGATGAAATAAAAAATCAATCAATTCTAGTTATTTTAAATGTACACAAAAGGAGAAAAAAACTCACAATCGTTCCTAAATGTTGATATTTTTGTTTTACAGCTTTTATCACAACACACACACAACACACACACACACACACACAAACACACACATACACACACCACACACGGAGAGAGAGAGAGAGAGAGAGAGAGAGAGAGAGAGAGAGAGAGAGAGAGAGAGAGAGAGAGAGAGAGAGAGACCTGTATTACCTGTATGGCTCTCAGGCATTGGTCTTGTTTGTAGCACATAGTTCACCATCTGCCAATCAACCACCAACACAGCAGTGACAGTGACGTAGGAGTCTGTTGCTCTGGAGGTCCATCCATCTGTAGTCACAGTTACCTGCACCGGAATTCACGTCTATTATTTTGCATCCTTGTTGTGATTTATCAGTATATCACCTTTCAATTTCAGTGCTAGTACGCTCGTAATTTCTTTACAGGACTTACTTTGTTACAGACAGACTGGCAATTTAATTATAATCAAGACTTTCAAAGTGAAAATTTCAGACTTATTTGACTGATTCTGCAGATGACAGATATAGCAAGCCCACCCCCCCCCCCCCACCCCACACACACCTTCATTGAACCGCTAATTCAGAGAAAAAAATCTTTAACATGCACAACTTTATACGCATGCAGTATCATACTATAACTTACTTGTTCGGCTTTCTGAAGGTCATCAATCACCTTGGCTTAAATGTTTTTGTACATCTCGGGGATAGCCAGCTCTGAAAAGTGGTTACGAGAAGGAACCTGGTAACGGTCATCGAGTTCTTCAATCAGGCTTTGGAAGTGCTTGCTCTCCACCAACTTGTAAGGTCGCAAATCTTTGATGAGGAACAGCGCAATTTGGTTTGTGATGGCCTTTGCACGAGGAGAATTTGTAGGATACTTTGCCTTTTTCACCAGGATTTGAAAAGCTCCCGCAAGGGTCTGCTGGCGCTGTTGTTTCTTTGGGGGCTGCTCACTTTGTGAGCTTGAGGTTTCTGTCTGTCTGGTAATCAATAACTGTGGATGGTGTCTCCTGATGTGGGTGTTCATGTTGGAGGTTCCACCAGCAGTTTTTACATCGCCATTGCACGTCAAGCACACCGCCATATTCTCCACTATCGAACCGTCATTCTTTCTTTTTCTGACTCTAAAGTGGTTCCACCATACTTCAATCTCTATTGGTGGCAGATCCCTGTGCAATCTTCGATTCGCAGACGATATTGACCTCATGGCAGGCAGCAATAGTGAGCTCCAAAACCTGACAGACAAACTTTCAAGTAGCGCAGGGTCTTATGGCATGGAGATCAGTACGGATAAAAGCAAAGTGATGATCAACACCACAAGCGACAGCAGCAGCAGCAACATTCACATGAACGGCCAGAAGCTAGAAGAGGTCAATAGCTTCAAGTACTTGTGAGCCACCCTGTCCAAAGACGGTAGTTGCGTAGCAGAGATCCGTATCAGGATAGGTACAGCAACATCCGCAATGGCCAGGCTGGACAGGATATGGCGAAGTAACTCCATCAGCTTCAACATCAAGTACAGGCTTTACAAGTCCCTCGTAGTGTCTATTATACTCTACGGCTGTGAGACTTGGACACTGCTTGCAGACTCAGAAAAGAAAATCCAAGCCTTTGAGAACAAGTGCCTGAGGAAGTTGCTCCGCATCTCGTACCGCGAGCACAAGACCAACGAATATGTACGGAGCATCGTCACTTCCCTGGTGGGCCCACATGAACCCCTTCTGGCAACCGTGAAACGGCGCAAGCTTGCTTGGTTTGGCCACGTGACCCGACACAACACCTTGTCCAAGACTATCCTCCAAGGCACTCTCGAAGGAAGTCGTCGGCGAGGTCGTCAGAGAAAGAGTTGGGTCGCAAACATAAAAGAATGGACTGAACTCGAGATGCCAGACTTGCTTGCCACCGCCCAAAATAGAACTCAGTGGAGAGCACTGTCTGTTGCTGCTGCCTTTCAGTCCCCCCAACGCCCAGTTCGGGCAAGGGACTGATGATGATGATGATGATGATGAAAGTGGTTCCATATAGGGGCCTTTGCTTTAGCATTTGCCACAATCTTGTACTCGCTTTCAGCCATTGTGCCTTTGTCTGCCGCACTTTCACGGAACTGCCTCTTTGTTCTAGAAAAAAACGTTTACTTTCGGTTTATAAAAAAAAAAGTTTACTTTCGTTTTCTATTGCAATTCGCGGTATACCGACCCTTCCTGGACCGTACCGGTATACCGTATCGAGAGGCTTCCGAACCAATATAATACCGGTATACGGTAATACCGTGCACCTCAACCGTCGAGTGATCTCTGTTCGGTCAAGGATCCTGGAGCGCCACGGGCTAGGCCTCGAGACAAGCACCAGTAGCCACCACAGTCCCGTCGAGTGGTTTCTACCCGGCGGTGATGCCTCTGACTGGAAGAGCAGTGGACCCAGCTATGGAGCTTCTACCGCTGCGAATGGCCGACACCAACACGGGGGAAAGATCCAACACCGGTACGCGCCACAGACCCGACGAGTGGCCCTTACCAGGTGGTAGAGCCTTCAACGCTGCGGCCCAGGCCGCGAGCCTGAGCTCTCATACCGGCAGCCACCACAGTCCCGTCAAGTGGTCTCTGTTCGGTCATGGATCCTTGAGCGCCGCAAGCTAGGCCTCGAGGCAAAGCAACGGCAGCCATCACGGTCCCGTCGAGTGGCCTCTACTTGGTAGGGACGCCTTTTCGGCACGAGATCAGACATGAGGGCGAGCTTCAGCACCAGTAGTCGTCACAGACCCGACGAGGGCGGACCCCCAATCCTTGACTCTAGTCCGGCACAGACGTTCGGCGCCATGTTCATAGGCAGTGACAGGGGACCATGAGCAGACAGGACGGCTGGACTAGTGTGCTCCTGCTCGTCGGGGATTGAGTAGCGACGAGTCGGGATTGCGATCAGATTACTTGAAGCTTCGGCGTCCCACTTTTCAGGAATTTGTCATTGGTGGTTCTCCGCCCAGGCGTATGGGGCCACCTCGCAGCGGAGGGTCGATGGAAGGAGTTCACGACCGGACAATTCTGCTGGGCTTGCGGGCGCCCGCTCGCCAAGTTAATTAGAGATGATTCGGGTTCACGCCGTTCACACGCCCTGTCTTCCTCAGGACGGTGCGTATGGACCACGGAGTGGGAAGAGCCTAGCGGACGTCCGTCGGGACTAGACTTAGGTCGACCGATCCTTCCACAAGTCCAACAGCAGTGTTCCGCCTCAAGCCTGTTACACGTACCGTCGCCCCGTTCAAGACTGCAGGCCATGGGCGGCCTGCGCGACGCACAGAATACTGCGAGCGCAGCCTTGTCCTCGGCTCGCCACCCCACCTCCGGGCCGGCTTCCAGCCACTACTAGTCTGGTGACTTGTACACTTGCAAGCGCTTACAGCTGGAAGGTAAGTTAAGCGCTGTCAGCTAACGAGCCGTTATTCCTTAGTAGCTTCAGCGACGACACAGGGTGCCTGCTGGCACCCCAGGCCGTTAGCACGTTTTTCTCCGGCCCTGGGGTTTGGCACGCCTGCCTGCGAAGACGGCACTTGACTATGCATGACTGAGCAACTGTACTGGCCTGCGGAGGCGATACAGAAGATCACAGTTCTCGAGAACCAAACTCCATGACGGCGTTCAAGAAGAAGTTAAGGACTGAGCCTCTATCGTTCTGGGCTTCAAGGATCAGAGACACTCCCTCCTCTAGCCACGGTTAGGAGCTTCCTGGCTTCCGGTCTTCTCCTACCCCGCTGCTGACCACTCCTGGGTTGACGCCTTGTTGGCTTCCACTTCGTGTGAACAGGGACTTCAGTTGCTCCCTGCGCTTCAACCTCCCGACTTGGTAGCGGCTACCACATGTGCCAGTTCGTCACCGCCCCATCCTTCGGCGGGGAGCCTGCCCGAGACTTCGCCTCAGTGCAGACTTGGACTGGGCCTTCAGCCAGGACTTGGTGACTTCCTGTGATGAAGCTCTATGCTTGTGCATAGTGCTCGCACAGTAGGATTAGTACGGTACGGTTTTTGTTGACGGTTTGTTTGTGCCGATAGTCCGTGTGGCACTAGACGCACGTGGAAATCTGTAAGACATGGTTAGCACGGGATTTTTAGTGAGTTCTGTTTAGTGAGTTCTAGGCGGAAGCTGTGACTGTCAGAGGTCTAGATCGGTAGTGCGGGCTGTCTTGTCGTATGGAACGGTTGTGTTTGAGTTACCTAGCCCGCATTCCAAGACTCTGAAGCCTAGATTTCAGGTATGTTTCTATAAACGTAGTATTGATAGTTGTTTAGTTAAAGACAGTATGCGTGGTAAGATTAATGTGGTTGTATAGCGGTGTTCCGGTTTGGTTTAGTTATAGTATGTTTAGAATTCGGTGAAGTAACCGGTGTTTTTGTATACAGTTGTTTACCGAGTTAGATGACTAAAGGAGTATGAAGTGTGTATGTCTAAGCCGCTATGAAGATAGTACGTGGTTGGGTAAGCATAGTCTTTTCCAGGGTATAGAGTAAGGTATAGCAAGAGTGTCAGTTAGGCTATAGTCTGTTTCAAGATAGTGACAGAGATATGGGGGTGATACGAAAATAGTTTATGAAGCACGTGTGTGTGTGTGAATGAACGTGTGAGTTATTTGTATCAGCCAGGTTACGTGACGTTTCTCATTGATCCAATATGTTGTGTGTTTAGCAAGTGTTACGTTGGGACTTTTGTTGTCTATTCAGAGTTCTTGTAAAGAGTGGAAAAGACGGACGCCGAGACGTCGAGTCACAGGTGGGACCTACGTGAGGTCATCCCTCCAGCTCTTCTGAGAGTGAGTCTGACTGGGACCAAGACACCCAAGTCAAAACGAGAACTGAGTACCGTACGAGAACGAGGACGTCCGTGCCAAAGAGACAGGATGGCAATAAGCGTACGACGAAGGACTTTCACGCCTAGACGTGAGAAGGACCAACGTAACCAGGCAACAACATCAAACAGGTTGGAGGCAATGTGAGACTAAGACCTAGCCTGGCAAAGATATTGTGATAAGTGTGTGTGTGATAATAGAACAGTGTACATAGTTGATAATCATTTAAGTCGTCCTTTTTCATTTATAGTGTATAAAGGTTACTTTAGAAAGGGAGCCCGTGTGTTGTGTTTTACCGCATGAATGCTCCCGTCTGAGTCAGTGGCGGTGTATGCGTCTGTTGCGTGAGAGTCTGTGCGTACGACTGTGGGCAAGTCTGCGTGCGTTACAGTGGTGACCCTGTTTTAGCGGTAGATTAGAAGTATCTGCGGGCGATAGTGAGTAGCGATTTTAGAGTAGGATTTGTTGCTATGTGCATGTTGTTGTGTTAGATTCCCCTCTCCGATTCTAGGGGGTAAGATCCGTTATTTCTGTAGTTTTTGGGATCTTACGAGGAGCTAGTTCTTGTTTCTTCCTTTTGTATAGGTAGTGTTCTTTTTCCTTGCTCTTCTTTCTATCGTTCTTATTTTTCGTTCCATCTGGACGTCAAGTAGGTCACTGTTTCTGCGTAAGTTGATATTGTGAGATTTCATTAAGTTTTCTTTCCGTCATTTGGTTGTGGTATTTGTATATTTACGTTTTCAAGTTTTGGGAAGCTGTTGTAGCAAATATGGAGGTAGACCCGGTTGAGGCTTACATTAAACAGGGTGAAAGGTTAGGACTTAAGGATGAGAAGCTTTTTGATTACGTAGAGAAATGTAGGGATAGAGAGGATAGAGCGAGAGAAATAGAAGCTCAGAGAGAGCGAGAAGAGAAAGAAAGAGTCTTAAAGGAGAAAGAATTAGAAGTTCAGAGAGAGCGAGAAGAGAAAGAAAGAGTCTTTAAGGAGAAGGAATTAGAAGTACAGAGAGAGAGAGAAAGAGAAGAGAGAGCGTTGTGATGAAGCTCTATGCTTGTGCATAGTGCTCGCACAGTAGGATTAGTACGGTACGGTTTTTGTTGACGGTTTGTTTGTGCCGATAGTCCGTGTGGCACTAGACGCACGTGGAAATCTGTAAGACATGGTTAGCACGGGATTTTTAGTGAGTTCTGTTTAGTGAGTTCTAGGCGGAAGCTGTGACTGTCAGAGGTCTAGATCGGTAGTGCGGGCTGTCTTGTCGTATGGAACGGTTGTGTTTGAGTTACCTAGCCCGCATTCCAAGACTCTGAAGCCTAGATTTCAGGTATGTTTCTATAAACGTAGTATTGATAGTTGTTTAGTTAAAGACAGTATGCCTGGTAAGATTAATGTGGTTGTATAGCGGTGTTCCGGTTTGGTTTAGTTATAGTATGTTTAGAATTCGGTGAAGTAACCGGTGTTTTTGTATACAGTTGTTTACCGAGTTAGATGACTAAAGGAATATGAAGTGTGTATGTCTAAGCCGCTATGAAGATAGTACGTGGTTGGGTAAGCATAGTCTTTTCCAGGGTATAGAGTAAGGTATAGCAAGAGTGTCAGTTAGGCTATAGTCTGTTTCAAGATAGTGACAGAGATATGGGGGTGATACGAAAATAGTTTATGAAGCACGTGTGTGTGTGTGAATGAACGTGTGAGTTATTTGTATCAGCCAGGTTACGTGGCGTTTCTCATTGATCCAATATGTTGTGTGTTTAGCAAGTGTTACGTTGGGACTTTTGTTGTCTATTCAGAGTTCTTGTAAAGAGTGGAAAAGACGGACGCCGAGACATCGAGTCACAGGTGGGACCTACGTGAGGTCATCCCTCCAGCTCTTCTGAGAGTGAGTCTGACTGGGACCAAGACACCCAAGTCAAAACGAGAACTGAGTACCGTACGAGAACGAGGACGTCCATGCCAAAGAGACAGGACGGCAATAAGCGTACGACGAAGGACTTTCACGCCTAGACGTGAGAAGGACCAACGTAACCAGGCAACAACATCAAACAGGTTGGAGGCAATGTGAGACTAAGACCTAGCCTGGCAAAGATATTGTGATACGTGTGTGTGTGATAATAGAACAGTGTACATAGTTGATAATCATTTAAGTCGTTCTTTTTCATTTATAGTGTATAAAGGTTACTTTAAAAAGGGAGCCCGTGTGTTGTGTTTTACCGCATGAATGCGCCCGTCTGAGTCAGTGGCGGTGTATGCGTCTGTTGCGTGAGAGTCTGTGCGTACGACTGTGGGCAAGTCTGCGTGCGTTACACTTCCTAGATGATACAGAGCTGGTCGGAGTCCTCCTCAGACGGCATTGCATTCTGGTCTTCCCCAGGAAGGAGAAGAGGACACCGTCTCCAGCCGTTCCCTCTGCTTACCATTGACGGCGTGACCTGCCAGGGTCGGGTACTCCCTCCGGTGGCTCTCGCAGCCTCTGGGGGTTCTACCGTGGCTGTACTCCATTGCAGACAGGACCAGTCGGATGTCCTCGTGCTCCACATCGACATCCCTAAACGATCCCCTCGCGGAATCGGTTTGAGCCCTCCTTGAGATGGATCGAGACACGCTTGGAATCCCCTCGGCGGACATGGTTCCTGGTCTACGTGGGCAAGTTCAACCTCTCGCCTTAGTGCCGCTTCTCTACTGGGGATGGGACCTCACGAAGGGCAGCTTCGGAAGCAGCGAACGCAGCTCTCGCGAACCCAGCACAGCGGCTGTTTCAAGAACAGATGTACTCCGCCAGACGGGGACTTCGGCGTCGGGGATGGGTAAGTTCAACGGTGGAACTTCTCCCCCCTTGATGTCTCTACTGCCCCCGCCTTAGCGACTCCTGCTTCCCCCCGGACGACCCTTAGCAGGCGACCTCGAGTCTCAGGTTCCGGTGCGATCGATGCTACGCCCTCACCTTCTTCACGGGACGGATCCTGACCGGCGCGCAACGGGAGTTCTCACCTCCTACCCTCCTCCCGAGATGTCCCTCGCATCGACACAAGTCTCGCCACCAGGAGCACTCCGCTGTTACCAAGATCCTACCCTGCCTCCGCCGGATGGCCTCCAGTCTTACTTGTCCAGCTTCGGGTGCCACGTCCCCAAGGCCAGGAGCTTCTCGCCCCCTCCGTCGGCGCCACAGTGGTCGACTACTTCAGAAGCAGGCGGGGCACACCTCCTCTCCCTGTACTTCCTCCTCTGCATCTCCGTTGGTGTGAAGATCGTGACATCACTTTGGAGCAAGAGACTTCCCGGGGCTTCCGCATGACCTTCCGACTCCTCGCGTGTCGCGGCCTGCTTTGTCTGAACACAATTCACCATCAAGGTCTGCGCATATGTCTGGGAGCCTTCAGGACATCTCCAGTTCCTAGTCTGTATGCAGAGGCAGGGGAGCCTTCTCTCAGGCTCTGCCGCATCCTCCTCATGCTCAGCTACGTTATGAAGCTGAAGGCCCATCCAGACAATCCTGCCTATGATTGTGTTTTTAACCCGTCGTTTGCAGAGATTTACGATGCCCATCCGGGAGCTGTCCGTCCACTTTCCTTCCGTGTCCGACCTCATCTGCAGGCGGCCGGAGTGGACCTGGACAAAGTTTCGGAATCTCTGCAACACGTCACTCCACCCTGGCTACTACCAGTTCCTGACATCTTGCTGGACTTGACCGCCCACAAGAAGGATTGTACTCCACCAGCCATATACCAACAGAGCCTCAATGAACTCCTTTCAATTTTTCCTGGCTATTGTCGTCTTTATACGGATGGGTCCAAGTCTGAGGATGGGAGGGTGGCTGCGGCTGCAGTGTCCTCTCGCCATCCTAGACGCCCATTTAAGCTCCGTCTCCCTGACCATTCCTCTGTATTTAGTGCAGAACTGCAAGCAATTCTGCTGGCACTCAGGCATGCCTATCAGTCTCGGGAAAGGAACTTCCTGATTCTGTCTGACTCTCTTTCTGCCCTGCAGGCCCTTCAGGGCGCGGGAACAGACCATCCACTGCTGTGCAGATTAGAGAGCTCTACGCAGACTTGATGAAGGAATATTATGACATCATTTTTATTTGGGTCCCAGGCCATGTGGGCATCAAAGGCAACAGAATCGCAGATTCTGCTGCCAACAGTGCCCGCAGTGACCCTGTCCCTGACACACAGACTGTCTATAGTGATTTTAAACCTGTGATTAGTGTGTACATAGCCCGCGAGTGGCAGTCCGAGTGGGACAAAGAGGGACAAGCTTCATGAAGCTCTTCCTACATTGTCCGACAGTCTACCTTTCCGCTGCGGCAGCTGCCGTGAGGAGACTGTCATTGCTCGGCTCCACATCGGGCACACGTATGTTACGCACTCTTACTTACTTAAACAGGATGAGCGTCCATGGTGTTTTGCCTGTGATGAGCAGTTTTCTGTTCGACACTTTTTGCTGTATTGTGCTCACCTAATTGACACCAGATATAAACACTTCACAGCGGACTCCTTGAAGGTTTTGTTCCGGGATGTTCCCCCGGACAAAATCTTCAATTTTTTGAGAGAATGCAATATTTTTAACAAGATCTGAGCATTCATAGACTGTGAATTTTTTTATTTTATTTGCCCTTTCTGAGAGTCTGTAGACGTTTCTTTTCAAGACATGTGCGACATTTTAGCCTGAGATTTTAAATCTATATTTACATCTTGTCTTAAGACCTTGCTTTTAGTCTGGCTGACCAGATTTTTACCCATCCCGCCGTGAGATGGCCTTAGTCGCCTGCTCAGCGTTAAACCCAAATAACTAACAAATAACTATTCTCCGCACAGAGTGGACGGGCCGTCCAGACATCATTTGGGTGATCTGCGCAGCGGATACTTCCCCTGATCATGCCGAGATGAGGTCGACAGCTTCCCCACTTCATCTCGCCGATTCCAGACCTGCTTGACTGGCCAGTCGACGCTTCCTCCATCCCGTGCGACAGCCTGGTCGCCTACGCTGACGGTGCGCGTCCCTAAGTTCTACTCAAGCTCAGCGGGTACAACGCGATTCCGTTCCAGATGGCCCGTTCTGCTGGACCACGTCGTGGACAACCGGCTGCCTGGACCTCGCCACGACTCCACCGCTGCGGTTCCCACCCTGCGCACGATGCTCAGTATTCACAACAGGCACTGTACCGCCCATGGCCCGAACGGCTCCTCCTTCACGCCGGAGATTGTGCGGCAAGCCCTCGCCTCCAGAGGCTTCTCAGGTGCGACAGTGGCAGCATCACTACAGCCCGTGGAATCGCGACCAGACGATTCTACAAAGGGAAGGGGCGAGTCCTGTGCAACTGTTTGACAGCATGCGCCTCTCCCCCCACGTTTTGACAGAACTCAGCTGGTGGACACCTTCCTAGCGGTTCACCTGCCAGCGTTAGCGCCGATCAGCATTTGCGGCTACATGTAAGAAAAAACAAACAAAAAAAAAAAAAAAAAAAAAACAAGCAGCTTGTTACGTCCCGACCCGGATAACTGCAAGACCTCACCGACCTGACTTTGGTCTACAACGTCCCGCCCTTCGCTCCCTGTTGCCGCGATGGGACCTGTCTTGGCCCTGTCCTTACCTGGCTCATCTCGGCCCGCTTCGAACTGATTCAGTTGGCGAGACTACCAGACATGACGCTGGAGACCTGCTTCCTTCTGGCCCTCCCGTCGGCGTCCAAGGTCAGCGAGCTGCACGCCCATCAGCACGCCCTGCTTGTTGCAGTTCCGGACGGACGGTTCGGCACTACTGCTACCTGACACGGCGTTCTCGCAAAGAACCTAGCGCCTTGGCTGCCCCGCAGTTGGTCACCATTCAACCATGGAGAGACCCAGGCCCACCCGGGAGTCCAGACTACAGGACCCGGTGAGGGCCTTATGCGTATACCTGCACCAGACCAAGCCGCTACGCAGGGGACACACCCGCCCACCCCTCCCTCTGTCCCCAGGTAGAAATGACAACTCAGCCCTAACGCTATCCTCCTGGCTCCGTTGGGTGATACGCTCCACCTACCAGGACCTCGCCCCTGATAAAGCCAAACGAATGAACATCAGGGCACACGAGGTCAGAGCCATGGCTGCAAGCCTTGCTGTCGACCGCAACTCTGCTGTCAAAGACATTGTGGCGACTGTAGGATGGCGAGCGGAGACAACCTTTGCCGCGTTCTACCTGTGGGACCTCTCCAGCCAGCGCCAGAACCTCTCGCTGGTGGGAGACTGTGTGGCGGCACAACTGTCCCTCCCGGCGCCCTTGGCGCCATAAGTATCTTTGCTAAAATTAGAGGGAGGTTGCTTAGGGAGGGCGGCTCTAGTAGCCTCTTAGATGTGGGTTAGGGGCGTTATAGCGGCACCCGCCTCCTCTTCGGGATTCTTCCTATTAGTCATACCATCGGTAATGTGTTTTGAGGAAACAAATGAATTTTTCTTTAAAATAATTTTTTTCGAAAAATACTTACCGATGGTATTACTCGAAGGTCCCTCCCACCTGCCCCGCTTGCCGCTGGTCCGCTAAGAAACTGACTGGTGAGCTTCCGCTGGATGCTTGCGCGGTTGGGTTGGAAGGGAGGCTTCTAGGGTTACCGCCTAGGCTATGGTGCCCCTCACCTGCCATCACGGCCAAACTCGTACACAACAATTTTGGCTAAAATTAGTCTAGCTAAGAAACCATTCCTATTAGTAATACCATCGGTAAGTATTTTTCGAAAACATTTATTTTAAAGAAAAATTCATTTTCCCTACGGCTGTGTAGGGTTCTGCGCTGGTTATACCTGCGACTTGGAGCCTTGGTTTCCGGCTGTGTGTTTTGCACTTGGGTGCCTTGAACTGTTACTTCTGTGGTTCTTCTCTGGGTGCCATCGGATAAGTTCGCATGTTTACCGGACCTCTGGGACTTCCGTCGCGGACTCTGTGCCCTTGCCTGATGTGTGCGGCCCCCGGCTCCTTGGTGTGGCGCTCCCGCTTTCTGCGTGTCAGGTTTTTTCTCCCCCCAGCCTCTGCGAGATGGCTAGGTAAGGTCTCGGTGTGTGCCAGTGACCGAGAGGCGCCGGGCGGTGGCATCACTGTTGTGATTTTTTTTGCTTACTCATCGGAGTTTTGTGTGCGCGGGTGCACTTGTGACGTGACGTAGCAGCCACGACCGGTCGTTTCTTGATGATGATGATGTCCACTTGTTATGCGCATCCACTCCATGCTAGCAGCATGCTCAGCGCAATAAATAAATAAATAAAACACGCTACTTCTGGTGCACCGTAGTCCTTCTTTTCGCCTATACATATGATATCAAGCGTCCCTGTAGGAGGCCCTGGCTTGTTATAAGCCCTGTCAGACGCATCATTAGCAACTGATGCAGGCAGCGCGTGCCATCTCCATTAAGAGGCGGTCAGCCATAGAAAGGGCTACTGGGACGCTTGTTATGATATGATGTTGCAGTTGTCAAGTCTGCACCTGCACCCGATCTAGCGATTTCCAGCGGCCGAGTGATACGCATGCAGTGTGCCTCTCCTGCTCCTGTTGTGCCTCCGGCCGGCCGCACCTGCGATGTCTGCGCGCCCTGTGTAGAGGAGCTGGTCCCAGCTCTGGAGCTGCTATCGGTGTGAACGTCCACCGCCATCCCGCAGCCTCATGCATGCCTCGGCCCCTGACCGACGAAGAAGCACCCACACTGCTGTTGGGGGACAGCACAGGAAGGATCCTCCCTTGCACACCAACTCGCTCGAGTCTGGTCTGCAGCGAGTCCGCTGGCCCTGCTTTGCGGACAACAAACGGCTGCCAAGCCCTGACGTTGGGGGACGTACTCCCCCCTTGTGCACGAGCTCGCTCGAGCCTGTCCCGCAGCGGAACACAAGCATCACAAGAAAAGAGAAAGAAGTAAACCACGCGCGCCGTCCCGATACTGGACCTTCGGTATCGTCTTGCGGCCCACGACAGGCGACCCCTGGAATGCTCCAGGATGGAACAGCTTGGACCTTGGACGCTCGCTCGCGCGTTCGGAGCCCACGTCGACGCATTCCTTTACGGACTACGGTCTCCCACCAGAGTTCCGCGATCCCGGACCCTCAGCGTCATCGCCCGCCCGCTCCTCGGTCTCTGCCCGTCGTTCCCGTGCTCCCCGCCTGGTGACCAGGTCTGCTTCGGGCTCCTTGTTTCCTGGACACCTCGGCCTCGGACTTCCCCGCAGGTCTCGGAGGATTCCCGCTCGCCCCCTCGCAGTCGCTCTCCTCGGATTCGCTCCTCATCGTGGCAGAGCTCGCCGCCTTGCACACTCAGCACCGGCCTCCCGTGCCTCCTGAGGATGATGACGCCCTCAGCGTTTTCCCGGATGATTCCGCTTCTGCGCTCCTTAGCAGTTCTGCCTGCTCACCCGCATGCTCGTCGGATGCTCCTTCGTCGCTGACGGCCCTTGTGACGACTAGGTCGGAGACTTTTCGCTCCCTGGTTGAGGCGGCGCGCCTTGTCGCTTCTTCTCTTCCCCCGGGAGCATGCCCCTTCCCCACTCCCCCCACAGGAAACTCTCAGCCTGGTGGATGCTGATCGTCCTTCCAGGAGGTTCAGGTCCTTGCCGCAACCCCCAGGGTTCCGGGATCCTCGTGACACCTCCGATCTCCTACAGCAGGGCTCCAGCGTGGATGGGGTCTTCTTCTTCTTCTCCGACGCCCGATGGCCGGCTGACTTGGTTATCGCCTTTCACCAAAGTTGGTACGCCGGTCACTCGCAGAGCTTCGCTACCGCCCTACTGGCGGTGGACTCTCTGGCACAGCTACGCGCAGGTGGACTTAGCGCTTCGCGGCGTTGCATCCCACCCGGTCTGGAACGGACAGCGTCCCTCTTCCGCAGTGCCCTTGCCTGTGCAGGAGTTCTCAACAAGCTGTCGTCTCTAGTGTGGAGGAGGCCTGGCACCCGTCGCTCACACCGTTGTTAGGGGACCTCCTCGCCTTAGCCCTGGCCTCCCGGGCGGCTTACCACGCTTCCGTCAGCACCATGGCCGCTGCCACGGTTGCGACCTGCTACGCCGGGATGCCATTCTTCGCCTCTGCCCCGACCTTCCGCCGAACCTACGGAGGCAGCTGCTACTGGCCCTTCGGCGAACCGCTCCGCTTCAATCCTGGCAGACGGTGCAGGACACAAACAGGGACCTCTGGCCCACCCGCTCCGTCTCCACCTGGTTTCTATCTGCCCGCAAGGCCGTGTGTCTCGCCCTGTGGACTGTTGGACCCTCCTCTCGCCCGCCCTCCAGGTGTGGCCGCCCGCCCGCCCCTGCTGCTGGACGTCCCCGCCCGCCCTCCATCCCCAGCCGCCTCCTGTGACGCAGCCCTGTGCGGACTTCCGTTACTTCGGACCGGCTCAGGCAGCCACTCTACGAGTAGAGATCGCCACGCTGTTGCTGAAGGACGCCACGGAGGTGGTACCGCGTCATGGCTCCCCAGCCTTCTACAGCCGCCTCCTTCTGGTCTCCAAGCCCGGAGGCAAGTGGCGCCCTATCTTCGGCCTCTTGGCGCTGAACAGGTTCATCTCCGCGCCGACCTTCCGCATGGAGACAGCCAGAGCCTTCAGTTCTCAGTGCAGCCCATGGACTTCGCCGTCAGCCCGGACCTTCACTCGCTTCCGGCTTGTGCCCGTTCACCCGGCCTCCAGACGCCTTTGGCGATTCGCCTTTGGCGGCGTAGTCTACCAGTTGCGGGCTCTTCCTTTGGCCTCAACCTCAGCCCCTTCGAATTCCTTGATGATCTGCGCCTACTCAACCAATTGGCGGCTGCCTTGGAGAAGGACCGAGACACCTTGCTGGACCTTCTCGACAGGCTTGGCTTCTTAGTGCACATGGGCGTCGAACCTCGCCCCGTCCCGCCGCTTCGTTCACCTGGGCATGGAGTTCCGGACCGACCTCAACCTGGTGAGATTACCGGAATCGCGGATACAATAGTTGGCGAACCTGGCTCGGCTAGTGTTTCAACAGGAGTTGGTCTCTGCCAGAGCGTGGTTGCAGCTCCTGGGCCTGATGAGTGCGGCAGCGGACCTACTCCCCATTGGCCATCTCTACTCTCGCCCGCTTCAACTGCCCCTTCTTCTTCACTGGCGACATCGAGGCTCGAGTACCAGTCCTTCCGATGCCCCTCCCGCAACTCCTCCGTTGGGCGGATCCTGAATGGATCGCGACCGGAGTGCCTCTCTACTCTCCGTCCCCCCCACCCCCAGTTGTCCCTCTGCGTCAAAGCCAGCCGCGCCGGCTGGGGCGTGCACCTGCTGCCGACGTTCCCCACAGCTACCGGCAGCTGGACCACGGACCTCGCGGACTGGCACATCAACTGGTTGGAGCTGCGCGCGGGTTGGCAAGCCCTCTTCGCCTGGGAGACAACTCTCGGATGCCAGGATCTGCTCATCCTCTCCGACAACTCCGCCGTGGTCTCCTACACCCAGGAGCAGGGCGGGACTCACTCCCCCACCCTCCGCATTCTTCTCTACCAGCTCCTCCGGTGGTGCGTAGATTGGGGCATCTTTCAGATGATCTGTACGGTGTGGGAGACTCCCCTGGTCGGCCTCTTCGCAGCGAGGTGGAACCGCCAGCTGCCCCTCTTCGTCTCACCCATGCTAGACCCCCTAGCCTGGGCAGTCGCTGCGCTCTCCATCTCCTGGGAAGGTCTCATCGCATATGCCTACCCTCTCACGGTGCTGGTCCCCAAGGTCCTGCTCAAACTCAAGGGATGCAACATGATTCTGCTACTAGTGGCCCTGTTCTGCTGGACCAAGTCTGGGACCACCGACCTTCTGATCCTCGCCACAAGGCCCCCTTCTGCAGCTCCCCACACCACGCTCGATGCTATGCAACCACGGCAGGTGCTATACCATCTGTGCCCCGAGCGACTCCTACTACACGCCTGGAGATTGTGTGGCATGCCCTTGCCACTAAAGGCTTCTCGAGTGCAGCAGTGGGAGCTATTGCTGCATGCCACAGACCCTCGACCCTTCGAGTCGACGTAGGAACGTGGTGAGCCCTGGAGTTTTGGTGCAACGACCGACACCTCTCTCCTACCAATCTGACATCCCCCCAGCTGGCTGAGTTCTTCTTCTGGCTTTTCGCTGAGCAGCACTTGACGCCGATCACCATCAGGGGCTACCTTGCCATGATTGCTGACTCGTCCCGACCCTTGGGCCGCTCGGACCCCGGCAAGTGCACAGACCTCGCTGACCTGATGGCCACTTCCGTATACAGCGGCCGGCCCTCCGCTCCCTGATCCCACGCTGGGACTTACCTTGGGTACTCACCTGGTTAACTTGGGACGTTTCGAACCCCTTACCATAGCGACGTTGGCCGACGTAACGTGGAAGACCTGCTTCTTCTTGCCCTTGCCACGGCCTCCAGAGTGAGTGAGCTGCACGCGCCTTTGGCACACCCCTCCTGCTGCAGTTCAGGACGGACGGATCTGTGCAGCTACTGATGGACCCGGCCTTCTTGGCCAAGACACAATCCCTTTGACCGCCCCCCAGGTGATCACCGTACGGCCTCTTTCTCCCTCTGTCCCCAGGTAGATCGGACATCTCGGCCCAGACGATTCTGTCCTGGCTCCGATGGGTGATACGCTCCGCCTTCTGGGACCTCGGCCCCGACGCTGCCAGCGGCTACACATGAGGGCACAAGAGGTCAGAGCCATAACCGCAAGCGTCGCCTTCAACCGCTAATGTGAGACATTGTGGCGGCTGTGGGTTGGCGACCAGGGTCGACCTTCATCCGATTCTACCTCCGAAACCTGGCTGGCCAGCGACACAACCTGGCCCTGGTGGGGGACATCGTGGCGGCGCAACACTCCCTCCCGGCGCCCTCGGTGCCTGTAACGCACGCAGACTTGCCCCCAGTCGTACGCACAGACTCTCACACAACAGACGCATACACCGCCACTGACTCAGATGGGCGCATTCATGCGGTAAAACTCAACACACGGGCTCCCTTTCTAAAGTAACTTTTATACAAGATAAAAGAAAAGAAACGCTCACAACTATCACACCTATATACACCATTACCACATATACACAATATCTATGCCAGGCTAGGCATTAGCTTCTCACAGTCTCCAACCTGCCCGGTGTTCTCGCCTGGTTACTGTCAAGTCCTTCACGTCTAGGCGTGCAAGTCCTTCCACATACGCTCCTCGAGTCGTATCGTGGCCGTCCTCGTTTCTCGTACTGTAGCGCAGTTCTCGCTGTGACTCGGGTGTCTTGGTCCCGGCCGCTCACTCCCTGAGTGAAGAATTGGAGATATGACCTCGCGTTAGGTCCTGGTGACTGACGTCTCGGCGTCCGTCTCTCACTCTCCACGACAAGCACTCTAAACAACAATAAGGACTCAAATCGTAACACTTGCTAAACACTCAACATATTGGATGACATGAGAAACATCACGTAACCTGGCCGATACAAAGAACTCACACGTTCATTCACACACACGTGCTTCATAACCGAACTACTTTCATTACACCCCCCATATCTCTGTCACTATCTTGAAACAGACTATACATTATTCTATACACTGGAAAAGACTATGCTTAACCAACCATGTACTACCTTCCTAGCGACTTAGGCATACACACCTTACATTCCTTTAATTATCCATCTCGGTACATGAACTAACTCCCATTCCTTTAGTTATCCATCTCGGTAAATAACTGCAACTCGCATTCCTTTAGTTATCTATCTCGGTAAATAACTATATGCCAAAAACACCGGTTACTTCACTGAATTCTAAACCAACATAACTGAACCAAACCGGTCAACACTATACAAGCAAATTACTCTTAGCAATGCATACTGTCTTTAACTAAGCAACTATCAATACTACATATATAGAAACATACCTGAATTCTAGGTTTCAGAGTCTTGGAATACGGGCTAGGTATCTCAAACACATCCGTTTCATACAACAAGAAAGCCCGTACTAACGTGTTCACTGCTCTGCCAGACAGCTTCTGCCTAGAACTCACTATAACAGAACTCACTAAAACTCCCGTGTTAACCATGTCTTAAAGATTTCACGTAGGCAACGGGCCTCACGGACTATCGGCACAAACAAACCGTTAACAAAACCCGTACCATATTTAACCTAATGTGTGAGCACTATGCACGAGCATAGAGATTCATCGCAGTGCCGTTGGTAACCCTTAGCTAAAATTATTGGGAGTTTGCTCCGGGGAGGGCGGGTCTCGCTAGCTTAGTCGGTTTACGGGTTTTTGCGCAGCACCCACCTTTTCGCTATTCTTCCTTGTAGTAATGGCATCGGTAATGTTTTTGAGGAAACAAATGAATTTTTCTCTAAAATGTATTTTTTCTAAAAATACTTACCGATGCCATTACTCGGACTGCCCTCCCACCTGCCCCGCTTGCCGCTAGTCAGCTAAGCGAATAAACTGGCGTGTCTGCACAGGGCAGTTACCTGTATGGGGTGGGATGGGAGGCTACTCGGGGTACTGGGTCACGGCGCCCCTAGGTTGCTTCCCTTGGGCCTATAGGTACACATCATAAGTTTTGTGCTAAAATTATGTAAGCTAAGAGACAGTTCCTTTTAGTAATGGCATCGGTAAGTATTTTTCGAAAAAGTACATTTTAGAGAAAAATTTATATTTCAAACAATAGGTTATCAGGATGAAAAGGGTTAACCCTTTGGCTGTTGGTAGTGCTTTGTGTCACGATGATTCCTGCAGGAATCATGGTAAAAAGTGCTACTGACAGGCAAAGGTTTAACCCATATCATACTGAGGCTAAAAGCTTCAAACTTGTACACTGCCATATGCAAGCTACATTATAGTACTTACAGATAAAGATATAGACCAATGGCTTTAGTTCAAGGGTGGTGCCAGAATAGCTTGGCGCCTAGCGGCGCCAAGCTATTCTGGCACCACCCTTGAACTATTTTAGTCAAACTTATTTCACTCACTGGTGTATTCTGAATGATAAGGGTTAATTACTTAAAACAAAAAGTTTGAGCTGTATCAACAACAAACATATGGGTCCCTGTGGTGTTTTGTGGTGTTCATATATCCAAAGAGTGCTGTTGAACGTCAGAAACAGGGTGTTTGGTGTGTATACGTTTTATCATATTGCACCTGTTTACTTTTTTCCCCCAACAGGATTATCGAGACATTCATGCTAAAACAAGATTCAAGCAGTTTGTGCCGCCTCTGACGATAGATGAACATGAGTGAGTGCTCCTTATCTGTGTGTGTGTGAGTCTGTATGCAGTTGTGCATGCCTGCTTATTGTCCATAATTGTATGTTAATTATACTACATATTTTCGACCATAGCCCATTTTTAACGAATTGTCACTCCCCAAAAGAACTAAATATTCGACCACCACCCGAAAATGCCATGTCCTCAAATATTTGACCACCATCCAAATTGTGCCTAAAATATTCGTCCAATGCCCTTTAAAAAGGTTTTAAAATTTCAGCTTGCAAAGTCTAATTTCAGAAGGATTACTGTAGTACAAGCCCATCAATGAATCCTTGCATTCACACTGCGTGATCCAAGCGACACACAGTGTGCAGATGTAGCCCCAAACCTGTATTACGTTACTGCTTATGCCAGCATACATTGTCATGATTTATTGCCAGTGCAGCAGTTTTTGAGATTCTATGCCTGTTGCAAGAGAGACTACCAGTGTGATGATAGCAGCCAGCAGTACCTGCCTCACCCTGCCTTTCGCAAAAGACATAGATTCACATGAATCTCTGCAAGCACTTAAAAATGTCTCAGCCTCAGTTTTGCTTTACATCATCAAATTGAAACCGTATCTGGGTTTATATCTACGATGAGGCAACATCGCTTGCTGGCTGCACAGTATGTTTGGTTACCCCACATGGACACATGGATTTCTTTTTCCATTGCTTTTTCGCATCAGAGTAATGATCTGCATTGGTTTCTGTGTGGCTGCAGTACAGATCTCAATCTGAGCAACATGTGTACAGTGTATGTCTTGGTACCTATCCGACTTGGATGCCTGCTGGCGTTGGAGCCAAGGCTACGTACTTTGTTTCACGACAGGGCGTCAACTATGGCAAATTGATGCCGAGTAATGTGTTGAACTTTGCATCACAAAGTGAGTGTGTAGTGGCCTCACGTTCTTACAACCGTGTTCTAAGAACCAAGTTGCAGTCCTGATTGTGAATGGCACAGTTCTATACAATCATCAGGATGAAAATCTTACAATTACGCCAGATTCACAATGATCAGGTGATTGGCGATACGTAGGCCCCACCACCTATACCTGTAGTTAGTTCATTATAGGTATTACTTTATTAGTATTGTGTTTTGTGCTGTTGGCAAGGAGCAGGTCAGGAATGTTGTTTTAACCTATTCAGTCTTAATGTACTACAGCAGAATATGGATCAACCAAACTAGTTCAAGCATAGTGCCAGAATAGCATAGAGCCTCCAAGCTATTCTGGCACAACTTATCTATCATGGTCGGTCTGTCTCCAGAACTGTGATGTAGTCTTCAGTGAAAACTCCTGAATTTGTAGGACTCTTTGTCCTAATTTGTTTAACCCAGTGTGCATGCATCCATCAGTACTGTTGACAGTACCAATCGCTGCATGTGCAAGAAGGTTAATGCTAACCATGTTGGTTTTTAAGTCCCTTCTATTTATCGAAAGGACTTTTTTGGATGGGTCATGGTGGGGCGAATTGAATAGCATGTCCATGATGTCAAAGGCGGGCAGGCCTAAACCTCTGACAACTGAAGTAACAAGATAAAAATTACATCATGTTTAGTTACGCTAACCTCAGAAGCAACTCCATCACCACTTAGACACTGACATAATACTTTAAATTAAATATGTAATTCATTCTCTCTCTCTCTCTCTCTCTCTCTCTCTCTTTCTCTCTCTCTCTCTCTCTCTCTCTCTCTCTCTCTCTCTCTCTCTCCAAATTAATCCTCCTGGATAGTAAAGAAAGCACCGATGACTGACTCAAAATCCTGGACATGCTGCCTCTGCATAAGTTACTCATGTACAATAAATGTGTACTAATGTTTAAAATCTACCACTCTAAAACTCCTTGTTATCTAACAGATCTATTTAGCCCTGCTCATACACCATATAAAAATAATTTATCCATGCCAAGGCTGCGCCTCAATATATTCAAAACTAGTTTGTCTTACTCAGGTACCAAGCTTTGGAATTTGTTGCCGATCGCCATTACTGAGGCTCTGTCTTTGTCCACATTCAGGGCCCGCTTATTTCGGCAGCTGAAAGAAACATGAGCCCGTAGTTGTGTCGGCGTGACTCGAGCGCCTTGAGTTGTATTGCCGAATTTGTTGTTGCTGTTATTGTTCAAACTACGTTATTAACACTCATGTTTATTTCAGGTTTTCAGTGTGTGTGTGTGTGTGTGTGTGTGTGTGTGTGTGTGTGTGTGTGTGTGTGTGTGTGTGAATGCTAAATTAGCCTTTTGATGATCACGTTTTGCCTTTCCATTTTAATTAGGTTTATATATTACGCGCGTGCGAGTGTTGTGTGAGTGTGTGTTCAAGGACATGATTGAAAAAAGGTCTGTGTACCTAATCATTTATCCTTAAATAAAGTTTAATTTTATTACATTTCATTTCTCTGTCTCTTTCTCTGTCTCTCTCTCTCTCTCTGTCTCTCTCTCTGTCTCTGTCTGTCTGTCTGTCTGTCTCTCTCTCTCTCTCTCACACACACACACACACACACACACACACACACACACACACACACACACACACACACACATATGCGCTTATCTCCAAGAGGCATAGATCCTCATGTGCCCAGAAGGTGCATGAGGATCTATGCCTTTGGAGATATTTGGAGCACGGCACACACGCGCATGCACACGCATGCGCGCACACACATCAACGTGCTTTCAGAAGAGCATACTGGTGTACTTAATACATCATGTAGCTTGGTAAAGTCAACTTGATTTCACACAACAGGGCTTCTATTTTAGTGCGTCTGTGCGTCTATGACGCATTAAAACTCAAAATCACGTACTGAAAATGTAACTAAGGGGTAGTCAGACGCACTAAAATTCAGTGCATCTGCGTCCGAGACGCATCATCCTTGCGCCACCATGCGTAACCTAACAGAGATAGGTGACAGTCAATTTGGTTTGTTTAGCCGCTCGCTTGGTCGCGGCTGCATTCAGAATCACCCCGACTCCGGGTCCGTGTGAGTGTAACTGGACGGGCAAACTGTTAGTTTACGTGTGGTGTCAGCATGTTATTACAAAGTGCGCGCTACATGTTGAACGCATTACATGCTGTGACGTCACCATTCATACTATTATGGGATACTGCATCGTGCGTTTCACTTTCGATCTTGAACAAAGTTGTAAATGGCGGAGAAAAAGCAAAGGAAGCTGGAATGCTTTGGATTTTTCAATCCGGCACCGTCTGATCGTGATAATCGCTTAGAAGAAAATTGCACTTCGACACTGCCGTCTCCATGGACAAGCGACAGTACCAGAAATGATACCCCTGGGCCGTGCGTGGTACCACCGCTGAGACTCGCAGTTTTCAGTTCAGAGTTCATGGCTGCGTGTATTTCCATGGCTAAAGCACGACAGCACACGGCTGACATGCGCAATGTGCATGGAGGCGAACTCAAAAAGCAAGTCCAGTAGTTTGAACAGAAATAAGTTTGTCAGTTTTTTTTTTTATGGTGGTCGATCCATCTTCTGGTACACAGGTATTAGGCCAGGCAAACTAGCTCTAAAATTTGAGAAATACGTCTTTCAGGTTAAATGGGTTGAAACCAACTTTTAAGTACATTAGTTCACACACACACACAACACACACACAACAGACACACACACACACACACACACACACACACACACACACACACACACACACACACACACACACACACACACACACACACACACAGTTTAGACAAGTCAGACTTTGGTTGTCAATCTGCATTCAGCAGAAAAGGCTATATTCTCTGTTACAATACATTATCAAATGATCATACAGATAAATACATATATGTGTTTTTCTGTGAGAGAGAGAGAGACGGAGAGAGACACAGGCTTTTGCACGATAGCTCAACAGTTAAAAAATCAGTATCATAAAAAAGACACACACACACACACACTGTCACAACAAATTTAAAGAGGAGAGAGCGAAATGAGTTAATTTTTTTTTTTTTTTTAAAGACAGATGCTGCAGTTTTTCTTAAATAAATTTGCGGACCCTCTATTATGCTCAGATGGGGGTCTGTGTACCCTCTAAAATGTATACCTGGGAGTCTACAGACCCTTTAACCTGTTGTGAAAACAGAAGCTCTGCGCAAATTATCGCAAAACTAAAATTGTTTCCTCAAAACATTACTGATGACATTACTGTAAGGAATAGTGTCTTAGCTAGCCTAATTTTAGCCAAAATTGGTTGTGTACCTATATGGCAGGAGAGGCAACAAGGGGCATCATAAGCCTAGTCCAGCATCCCGAGTAGCCTCCCTTCCATCCCCATCTGGGCAACCGCTCCTCGGATTCCCGCCAGTTTGTTTCTTAGCTTAGCCGTGAAAGGTTGTGTACCTCTGCTTCTGCTTCTTGGCGGTGTACTTTGTGACTGGTCGCCTTGTGGCTTGGACTCCGCCGTGTACTAGCCTGGATTACTATTTCACTGTGCTAGCTTGACGTTTACCTTCATCGGTTTACGAGTGAATTTCCACCGGACTTGTGGCAACGAGGACTTGGATTACTTCCCGTGTTCGGTGTTGGCTGTGCACGCTGTGACCGGTCACCATTGTGGCTTGGGCTCTGCCGTGTTCACTGTACTAGACTGGGATGACTACCTCACTGTGCTAGCTTGGAGTTTACCTTCGTCGGTGTTACGAGGGACTGCCACCAGACTTGTGGTGTTGGGGACTTGGATTACTTCCTATGTTCCACACGACTATAGGATTACTGTGTTCATGGTGCTTCTTTGAGCTACCTTTGGGGTGTGGGCGCTTCCGTTGGTGGTACGAGGCTTCGCTTCGGCGGCACGGTTGGTCACTACGGTCCTTGGTTGGCCTTCGGCCTCCCCGACATGGTAAGGTAAAACCTCGGTTATTGTTGCTGACCGGCGCTCAGGGAAGGGAGCGCTGGGTGTCGACACTGGCCGTGATTTGGCATTCGGTTCGAAGTCTGCCTTCGCGCGCTTACGCTGGTCGCGTGGCCTCGGGGAGCCACGTTCGCTCGCCTATCACTGTTGACTATGTTTTGCAGTTACAAGTCCGCACCTACACGCTTGTGGGGACTTCCTATGGCGAGTGATGAGCATGCCGTCTGCCGATACTGTGCCAGCGGGGCCTACACTCACCATACGATGCGCGGCGTCCTGGGCTGGACGAGCAGTGGTTACAGCTTGCAGCGTCTATCACTGTGACGGCCCACACGAGTCCGAGAGCAGACGCTGGTTAACGGTCATCCTCATCCCTCCTCCGCGGCTGTGACAGCAGACAAGTTTACCAGGGAGCTGAGAGCGAGCACCCGCACTGGCAGCTGCCACAGACGGGCCAAGATGTGTTTCCCCGGTTGTGGAGCCTCGTTCGGCACGGGATAGACCAGCCGCTAACCTAGAGCTACAGCCGTTTGGCAGGCCCACTGGTTAGGGACAGGGGACCTCGACCGGACAAGTATGCTGGACTGACGTGCACCCGCTTGTCGGATAAAAATAATATGGACGAGACGGGGTCGCGTGAGTTGACACGCCCCGTCTACCCTCCGGTGATGCCGTTCGCTGCAACCCGGGGGATACTCCAGCAGGGATAAGAATATGACGTCCCGGCCGCGGTGAGTGACAAGTACCCTCGGCGGGACGAGAATGCTGGACCATGTGGCGCTCGCATGGGAGTACGGTCTTCCAATCCTCGACACTAGTCCAGCACAGATGCTCATCGGGCAGTGACAGGGGACCACGAATAGCCAAGACTGCTGGACTAGTGTGCACCCGCTCGTTGGGAATGGTAAGTGACGAGTCGGGATCACGACGAGATTACTTGAAGCTTCAGCGTCTCGCTCCAAAGGTCAGTAACATTGTTTATTGGTTGATTGGGGGAAGGCCGTCTCACGGCGGAGGGTCAGTGAAAGGGGTTCATGACCGGACAATACTGCTGGACTTGTGGACGCCCGTCCGTCGGATAAAAGTTAAAGGACGAGCTGGGTTCACGTTGATATCACACGCCCCGTCTACCCTCAGAATGGTGCGGACGGACCATTGGGTGTTAGAAGAATGAGCGGGCTTCCATTCCTCGACAGCGGCCGCGCTCGCGGGACAGGCCGCCTCTAACACAGACTATTTCCCGCGACTTGGATGCCACCCGTCACCCTAGGCCTGTCGTCGGGACAAGAGTACGGCCGACCAAACCTGCCACAGGCCAACAGAAGTGTTCTGCCTCAAGCTCAGTGCAAGTACCATCGCCCCGGGCGAGACTACAGCATTGGTGTTCGGCGTTCGCCTGACGACTCACAGCACAGGTCGTCTCGGGCTGTGCGGGTTACGACGCACGCCTTCGATCCACCACAGATGTACGGCTTCCAGCCCAGGGATGATGCCTTACCCTGGACAGGATGGATTTCCTTGACAGGCTTGGCTTCCTGGTCTATGTGTGCAAGTCCGACGTCAGGTCCTAGCGCCACTTGGCGTCAGGTTGGAATCACGCATTGACCTCACGACAGATGACTTCTGGAATGGCAGATATCAGCGGTTCGCGAACCCAGCGTGTCTGTTATTTCAAGAGCAGGCGTCTTGCGCCAGACGATGACTTCAGCTGCAATGGACCTACGTCCCTACAATGCCTCTACTCCCCCCCCCCCCCCTCCCCCCGCGCCCCCCTCCCCCCCCCCCCACGCTTCAGCTGCTCCTGCTTCTCCACGGACGACCCTCGACGGACGACCTCGAGTCTCAGGTCGGGTGCGACCGTTGCTCCGTCCTCACCTTCTTCGCTGGGCGGATCCCTTCTGCCTCGCGATGGGAGATCCTTCTTCTCGCCTTCACCCCAGATGTCCCTGGCACCGTCGCAAGTCTCACCTCCGGGGGTGCTCACCTGCTACAGAGATTCTACTCAGCCTCCAGCGGATGTCCTCGAGACCTCGGGGCCCAGTATTGGATGTCACGTCGGCGATGTCAGGAGCTTCTCGTCCTCTCCGACAAACGCCACAGTAGTCGCCTACGTTAGAAGCAGGGCGGGATGCGGTTCCTCTCCCTTCCTTCCTCCTCTGCTAGGGGCTCCATTGCTGTGAAGTAGAGACGTCGGTACCTGAGAAAGAGTCTTCACGGGACTTCCGCATGACCTGCCGACTCCAATGCGCGTTGCGCCTAGCAGCTCCGCACCGAGTGGACGCTCCGTCCGGACATCTTCGGGTGATCGGCGCGGCTGTGAGTTCCCCATGATCGCGCCGACTTGGAATCGCCAGCTTCCTCGCTTCGTCTCCCCCGTTCCTTTGCCGCTAGCCTGGGTGGTCGACGCTCTCTACCTCTCTTGGGACGGCCTCATCGCCTTGCCGAACCTCCTACGGTGCTAGTTCCAAGCTCCTGCTCAGCTGAAGGTTGCAACGCGGTCCTGTTCCGGGTGGATACTTGCTGCAGAAGGTGCTCATGGATTGCCGGCCTCCTGAACCTCGCCGTGGGCCCCCCTCTGCGGGTCTCCACCCCACGCACGTTGATTTGCTAGTCCCGAGAACTCTCGTCACACGCCGGGATGTGGTGTGGCAAGCTCTCGCCGCAAGAGGAATCTCTTTGCAGCAGAGGGAGCTTTCGCTACAGTCCGTAGACTCTTGACCAGATGGAGTTACGAGGGAGTCCTGGGCCACTCATGTGACGACGAGCGCCTCTTCCACATGGACTGGACGCTTCCACGGTGGATGGACTTCTTCCTCTGGCTCGTCACCGACCAGCTTGGCACCTGCGTCATTAGGCCAGGATCGCTGACGCGGACCGACTTAGACCGGCCGATCCCGGGGCCTGTAAAGTCCACGCCGACTTTCTGACGCTCTTCGGTCTACACCTCTTGCCTTCGCTCATGGTGCCGTGATGGGACTGGCCCTAGGGGCTATGGTGGCTCGTCTTGGGCCACTTCAACCCGCTCCAGTCGACGCGGACGACCTTTATGCCATGACAGACCTACTCCCGACTGACCTTCGCCATGGCTGCCAGGTTCAGCGGACTGCACTCTCCTGAGCGCAACCCTCAGACTTTCAGCTCGGATGGTTGGTTCTGCACAACTGATGCCCGACCTGGCTTCTGGCCTAAACCGGTCCTCTTGGATCGCCCCAGTGGTCTCCATTCGGCCCTTGAGGGATTCGGGCCCTGCTCGGGATACAGACAGCAGGATCCGGGGAGAGCCTTATGTGGACACCTGCGCCAGGTCAGGCCGATACACAGGGGACGCACCCACCTTCCAGGTAGGGATGACGCCTCAGCCCAGACGGTTTACCTCCGGGCTCCTTGGCGTTTACGCGCCACCTACCGGGACCTCTCCCTGAGGCAGCCAAAGAGATGAACATCAGGGCGTACGAGGTCAGAGCCACGGCCGCAACCTCGCATTCGACCGCTACTGAGCCATCAAAGACATTGCAGCGGCCGTGCGCTGGGGGGCACAGTCAACTTCGCCTGATTCTATCTGAGAGACCTCTCTGGACAGCGCGAGATTCTCTCGGGTGTTTCCAAGCCAGTGGGAAACAGGGCGCTAGTGGGAGCTTTCCCCAGAGCGCAACACTCCCTCCCGGCACTCTCGGTGCCATAGGCTTCTTAGCTAAAATTATCGGGAGGTTGCTCCTGGGAGGGCGGGCCTGGTTGGCATCGGGGGGTTAGGGGCGTTATAAGCGGCACCCACCTCCTCTTTGTTATTCTTCCTTACAGTAATGTCATCGGTAATGTGCTTTGAGGAAACAAATGAATTTTTCTCTAAAATGTATTTTTTTGAAAAATACTTATCGATGACATTATTCGAATGACCTTCCCACCTGCCCCGCTTGCCGCTCGTCAGCTAAGTAAAAACAAACTGGCGGGAATCCGAGGAGCGGTTGCCTGTTTGGGGATGGAAGGGAGGCTACTCAGGATGCTGGACTAGGCTTATGACGCCCCTTGTTGCCTCTCCTGCCATATAGGTACACAACCAATTTTGAAAAAAATACATTTGAGAGAAAAATTCATTTTTACCGTGAAATTCTATTTTTTTCAACATTTTTTTCAAGTCTTGAAGTGAAAGTGAGACTCATATCATGTTAAATGTAAAATTATGTGAAACAAAAAATACATCATGACAAATGACATTTGACAAACCAGTGATGTATATGCACTGCACCCCTTTTAGAATTCACTGTGGCGCATTGGCAGATCTGGCATGCTTTTTGATTTTCAAAAGGAGATATTTCAACATCAGAATCAGGTCAAAGACAAAAGGTTGAGACCCTGGATTGTTTAGCCGGTGTGTACAGCCTTGTTGGTCTAGGTGGAGGCATGGAATGTATGCCTCTGCAGACACCACAGTCACATGTGGCTGTCTTTGCAGGTAGGCAGAAGTTTCTGTCTTCCACCAGTATGCCGAATGGTATGCTGACGAGGTCACCTAGACCGAAACAGCTGTCCACACCGGCTAAACAATCTGGACCCCGCTTGGGGGACCTAGATCTAAATTGCCATGCATCAAGGGGCTGGAAATCCAGTGAATATGCAATACGTCCACCTTCAGGGGTGCTTCCATATTCATGCTTCCATTCACTTGCTTAGCACACCCTTCTTTCCTAGCCTTTTTTTTTTTTTGTTGTGCTTTGACCAAACTCGATCTATGATCATTGGTTGATACTGCACAATTCTCTCCCTTGACAGTGCTTTTACCTACTTTACTTTGTAAGCTTCCTAAAATATTAGCACTGGCAGTCTCTCCTTTTCTTTTTACTGTTTATAGAAAGTCGGTTAGAGTCCATAATTTTTGTAATATTCACTTGAAATTTTGAATATAGCTAGTTTGAGAAAGACATTGGATGAGTTCGTTAGCCAGCTTTGTACCTCTTCAACATTTTTTTTAATAAAAATTTATTGCAGAAAAAAATGTCAAAAGTAAGAATCCTTGACTTCAGGAGATGAATCAGACAGGAGATGAATCAGACAGTGACAGTGACATAAAATCTCCAAAAGTGTCAGTGCTATACAATGTTCCTAATTGACACAAAGCACAAGCACATCAGTTGTATACATGCACATGAGTTGATGAGATGCTTTCCGTCTAACAGGAATAACTCTAAAAAACAACAACAATGCATGTGTGCTCAAAACAATGGGGTAGTCTTTGGGCTGAAATCCTCATCTTGTTCTGCTTCCTCATGTTTCAGTCTTGCATTCTGGATTGGAGATCTGAATTACCGGATATCAGGCATTCCCATAGATGAAGTGAAGAAGAGCATTAAAACCCAGATACACAAGAGATTACTGCCGTATGATCAGGTACATTTTGTGTTCAGTTTAAAGTGACTTTCACCTGGCAATAAAGGGTTAACTCATTTGCGGCCAGCCTTATGCAGCGCATCTGGATGTGGCTGGCTGCAAATGAGTTAATAGTTTATCATATCTCCTATATGAATGTTCTTACAATAATGCTGCACAAAAGGGCTAACTCTACTTTTTTGTTACATTGTAAAGTGTGAATGTCATATGATGGGAGACTTTTGAGAAAAAAAAAATCTTGGCTGAAGTAAGACTACATTGAGAACCGATTGTTCTGGCAAATTTTAGCGTTCAAAGCCTGCCCTTGATAATTTACGAAGCAAAACTTCTTTGATTAGAGTGAAGTGTTTCATTGTGTCTGCATGATAAACTGTGGAAAGTGATTATATCAAAGTGCTGAAAAGATGACTTATGACCACACATATACATGTATGTGCTGGTCTGTGATCTTGGACCTTACAGCTCTAAGCTGTAAGGTCCGAGATCATTCACCCTCACAGAAATGTTTCACTATGCCTGCCTTTCGAAAATTTGTAGTGACTGTGAAGCGATCCAAGAAATGTGTGGCATTGGGTTTTTTCTTTCTTGTTTCATCAGCTTGCTAACCAGCTAGGAAAAACTGATGTCTTCCGGAACTTCACTGAGGGCGTCATAACCTTTGACCCCACCTACAAATTTGATGCTGGCACGGATGTGTATGACACAAGGTTTGTGGACAGACTTTTGCATTTTTCTGATGGAAAATACAGTGATTGTCATATATAACAAAATGCCGCCCTTTAAAGCTATTATGGTCAGTTCATGTTAAAATGTTTTATTACTGAATGTGTTAATTTATAAATTTTTGTAAGTGAACTTACGATACAACAAAATATCAGGAACTCAAATTTGTTATTATAAGCAAAGTGATTATTTTCCATGGATAATGATGTGTGACCAGGTCCTCTTGAAAAACGTTTTTTTTTTATCTGTATCATTTCTTGAAAAGCTTTGTTATATCTGAATTTTGTTACATACCCATGAGACAAAAGGGCATCAGGCTGACACTGGCCACAGTTGCCCCACACTCAGCCATTTGCAGACCAACTGTGGCTGATGTTGGTCAAATGACCTTATGCTTACTGGGTACAACCTTGTTATAAGCATAGTTCGCTGTATTATGATTATATCCCTCAGTGAAAAGAGCCGCATCCCAGCCTGGTGTGACCGGATACTGTGGAAAGGCGAGAGTATCCAGCAAACCCGCTATGACTCGCACCCACAGTTACGCGTCAGTGATCACAAGCCTGTGTCCTCAGTCTTTTCTGTGGGCGTAAGTTGACTGTTGGTGTACCTCTTAAAACTTTGCAAGTGATATAGATACTCATGAACTGCTGCAAGCTCCTCGCGCTGGGACCATACGGCGTTGAGGCGCGTCCCCTGGGTGGTGGATAGGGGGTCCCTCGTGAGAGGGGTGCACCGAATGAAATAAGGTGCCGTGAACCAACATGGTCTAAGGGAAGGTGACCCCGACAGAAAACCCCTGGTCCTCCTAGTAAGGGGGTTGGGCGTGGGGGTAGCTTCCCCACCCTGCAAAAGAGGAAATAGCTACAAAAACGCTGACGAAAAGACTAACAGTTCCAACTACAGAGGAATCACCTTGCTGTCAGTACCAGGAAAGGTCTTCAACAGGATCATCCTAGAGAGAATGAAGAGCTCCGTTGACCCCCAGCTGAGAGACCAGCAAGCAGGATTCAGGAAGAACCGATCATGTACAGACCAGATCGCCACTCTCCGCATCATCGTGGAACAGTCTCTGGAGTGGAGCTCCCCGCTGTACGTCAACTTTGTGGATTATGAGAAAGCATTTGACAGCGTGGACCGAGAGACTCTGTGGAAACTCCTACGACACTACGGTGTACCCACAAAGCTCGTCCCACGCCTTTACCATAGCCGACACTTAGTTCGCTTCCAGCTGCCAGAGAGATAAGGCTGCCGTGAGTTCCACTCTCGCCCGCTCATTCTATTTATATCGCACTACTGAGCGGTACACGGCGTGACCGGCTCTCTGCCGCTATAACAACTACCTACACATTTGTATTCATAACACATCTCTGCCTAAAGTGACTGTTGTGGAAGCAACATCGTTCAAATGTTGAAATTCTCACCTACACACTGATACCAAACATGACAACATTACGACTTGCACTTGTGTAGCAGGTCATGGTGAAAATAAAGAGAACGGGAATTTAAGAACGAAAACGAGAATTTATTGTGAAATTGACAAAGTTCCCACAGCCATAACACAAAGACGCTACTTTTCCCAGTGAAACACACTTGCATGCATAAGGGTTAGCATGCCTACAGTACGTATCACTTAATGGATTTTGGGTTCATGGTGGGGGACGGAAGCAGGAGGGTAATTAATGAGGTCACTGACAGGTGTCGACAGACAAGTTCCAGACATCCGACTTGGTGTTGTACACTCCCGGCATTGGGGAAAGAGAGGGCTTAGTTACACGGATACTATTGAGGAGATAGCCACGTTTCTTTCTTGGGAAATAGTGTAACATTAACAGTCAACCTTGTAAATGTACTTTTGATTTAACTTTTGATCATGATGAAACGCGTACAGTCTGTGTACACACAGGTGTGTTCCATGCAATGAGAGTTAATGCATTGTGCAGAATATGTGACGAGAGATCACAAAAGAGATACACGGATAAAAAGTCATTTCTTTGTATCAATTATGAACACTTAATCCACAAGTGTTATGGAATTAATATCCAGGAAGACAAAGACATGATGCACTCCAAAACAATGTGTAGGAGTTGCTATTGTCGGATGAAACGGATAGACTCGACTGAAACACGTGTGTCCGAGGAGACAACGCGAAATGCGGCGTCTGATATTGCCTCATCACAACACATTTGGACCATGTTCCATCCAAATACGAGTGTTGAAGAATGTGTCGCGTGTGTTCACTTCATGCAGCTAGGTAAAGGAGGACGACCAGCGAAGCGGGGTTCCCGGCATGGAAAGAAACGATCGTTTCAATCCGCGGCATGTGACACTCATAACACCGACACTGATAACAGCACTAATGAAGGTGATAGTGGTATACAAGTTTTTATTCTGCCGACGTCTACTCCCCGTAAAACGGTTCTTATGTCTAGTGTGTCAGAAAATGTGTTAAACCTCAAGGTATGTTTAAAAACACTGTTGAATATTGTGACCTGTTATGGACTGATCGTATTTCGGGATGGCAATAGCAGTATGTGGAGTACCGAGACGGCTGCGGGCGAGAAATGCCAGAACACGCGACCTGTCAGTGACCTCATTAACCACCCTCCTGCTTCCGTCCCCCACTATGAATCCAAAATCCGGTAAGTGATACTTACTGTAGGCATGCTGACCCTTATGCATGCAAGTGTGTTTCGTTGGGAAAAGTAGCGTCTTTGTGTTATGGCTGTGGGAACTTTGTCAATTTCACAACAAACACCGACATCAACAAATTCCCGTTCCCTTTATTTTTACCATAACCTACTACACAAGTGTAAGTCGTAATGTTGTCATGTTTGGTATCAGTGTGTAGGTGAGAATTTCAACTTTTGAACGATGTTGCTTCCACAACAGTCACTTCAGGCAGATTTGTGTTATGAATACAAACCAGTAGGTAGTTGTTATAGCGGCAGAGCGCCGGTCACGCCGTGTACCGCACAACACGCGACCTGTCAGTGACCTCATTAACCACCCTCCTGCTTTCGTCCCCCACCATGAATCCAAAATCCGCTAAGTGATACTTACTGTAGGCATGCTGACCCTTATGCATGCAAGTGTGTTTCGTTGGGAAAAGTAGCGTCTTCGTGTTATGGCTGTGGGAACTTTGTCAATTTCACAACAAACACCGACATCAACAAATTCCCTTTCCTTTTATTTTTACCATAACCTGCTACACAAGTGTAAGTCGTAATGTTGTCATATTTGGTATCTGTGTGTAGGTGAGAATTTCAACTTTTGAACGATGTTGCGTCCACAACTGTCACTTCAGGCAGATTTGTGTTATGAATACAAACCAGTAGGTAGTTGTTATAGCGGCAGAGCACCGGTAACGCCGTGTACCGCACAACACGCGACCTGTCAGTGACCTCATTAACCACCCTCCTGCTTTCGTCCCCCTCCATGAATCCAAAATCCGGTAAGTGATACTTACTGTAGGCATGCTGACCCTTATGCATGCAAGTGTGTTTCGTTGGGAAAAGTAGCGTCTTCGTGTTATGGCTGTGGGAACTTTGTCAATTTCACAACAAACACCGACATCGTACATCAACAAATTCCCGTTCTCTTTATTTTCACCATAACCTGCTACACAAGTGCAAGTCGTAATGTTGTCATATTTGGTATCAGTGTGTAGGTGAGAATTTCAACTTTTGAACGATGTTGCTTCCACAACAGTCACTGTAGGCAGAGATGTGTTATGAATACAAATGTGTAGGTAGTTGTTATAGCGGCAGAGCGCCGGTCACGCCGTGTACCCCCACAGTAGCAAGCGATATAAATAGAATGAGCGGGCGAGAGTGGAATGTGACCTCGCGGCGCCTTATCTCGCTGGCAGCTGGAAGCGAACTAAGTGCTAGGCGCCAGCACTGGCTGGTAAAGCCGTGGTCCGCCTGATCAAGAGCAGCTATGATGGCATGACATGTCGAGTGATCCACGAAGGGCAGTTCACCAGAGAGCTCCAGGTCAGAACTGGTGTCAGGCAGGGGTGTCTGCTGTCTCCGTTCCTCTTCCTACTGGCCATAGACTGGGTCATGAAGATGACCACAGAGCACAGACGAAGTGGAATACAGTGGACACTGTGGACACAGCTTGACGACCTCGATTTTGCAGACGACTTGGCATTACTGTCCCACACTCATCAACAAATGCAGGACAAGACCACGAGGCTTGCTGACATCTCGTCCCAAGTGGGCCTCACCATTCACAAACAGAAAACAAAGACAATGAGGCTGAACGCAACCAGGGAAGAACCAGTCTTGCTTGCTGGCACCCCGTTGGAGGAGGTGGAGTCCTTCACCTATCTCGGGAGCATCATAGACAAAAAAGGCGGCACTGATGCAGATGTCAGAGCACGAATCGGTAAAGCCAGAGCAGCCTTTCTCCAGTTGAAAAAAGTGTGGAGTTCCAGAGAGCTGTCACAACACACCAAAGTCCGGATTTTCAACTCCAATGTAAAAGCAGTTCTCCTATATGGAGCAGAGACATGGAGATTGACAAAAACCACAGTCAACAGAGTACAGACCTTCATGAACAGTTGCCTTAGAAGAATTTTGAAAATCCACTGGCCAGAGAAGATCAGCAACGTCAGACTCTGGGAGAGAACAGAGCAGATAACAGCAGAGAATGAAATTGGGCGAAGAAGATGGGGATGGATCGGTCACAGTCTGAGAAAGCCAGCTTCCAGTATCACTAGGCAGGCATTGTCATGGAACCCCCAGGGAAAGAGGAAAAGAGGTAGGCCGAGAAACTCCTGGCGTCGAGACCTCCAAGCAGACATCAAGAGACTGGGAACCACCTGGAGTAGAATCGAAGGAGAAGCACAGGACAGGAGTTGCTGGAGGTCTCTCGTCGACGGCCTATACCCGGGTAGGGGTGACAGGCGTAAGTAAGTAAGTAAGCTGCAAGCTACTTGTACAGGGATCCAGTCTTATGTCGATAAGAATCTACTTCATTTTGCTTCTGAGTTCATCGGACAGGGAGAGTTTTGTCATGGTTCTACTTTTTGCCTTTTGCCCAGTGTCCAGCATTTATATTTCTTTGTGGTAAATGTAAATACATTAGCCACGCTGTCGGCTTTCAAAGCGTTTCACGTTTTTGTGCTTTCTCACAGGTGTTCTGTTTTTTTCTTTTTTGTCAGAAGTGTTCTTTGTTTATTCTGTCACTTATTATTTGGGAGAATAGAAAAAAGACCATAGGCAAATGGATGTCATCCAATGTTTACTCTTTTCGTTTTCGTTTAGATCAAGGTGATTGATGAGAAGCGCTACAAGAAGGTGTACGAAGACATCATGAAGAAACTGGACCGCATTGAGAATGATTACCTGCCACAGATCAAACTGGATAAAACAGAGGTTTGACAGTGCAGATTTTTCTATTGTTTAACCCCTTCTCTTTGTAGAAAAAGTGGAGACAATCTGACTGCAAGAGGCATAGATCCTCATGAGCCCCTGCATTGCGGGGGCTCATGAGGATCTATGCCTCTTGCAAGGCCCACTTTGTATCCATGTTTCTTGGAAGGATGGTGTTTTTTTGGGTGTTAAATAGATTTAGGAAACAGTCTGTGACCACTGGCAGTTCAGGGGTTGAAGGATGTTTTGTTGATAGTTTTAGAGTAGTGCTTAGCTTGGTGCCAGGACCTATTTATTGTAGATGGTTTAGCTGGCCACAGTGTATCTTGGACGTACTTTGACGGGCAGACCACAGCTCTGTATTTGTTCCTGGATGACAAGCATTTTCCTCATGTGGACCCTCTGTCAGAGGACATTAAGATTTGCTTTCACGTTGCATGCAAATAAATTGATTCATAATAATAAATAAATCTGTGCATTAAATAGGCGCTTTATCCCAGTTGAAAATCAGCTCACAGCGCCACTGCGAACTGAACCCAACAAGCACACTCATGTGAATCACGCGCATTCACTCACACACTGTACATAAACACAGAACATTCACGTGGTGCTAAGGGCAAGCTCAAGCAAGCTACTGAAATTTTTGGAAATTCCAATTGTTTATACCTGTATTTGAAATTTGATAAGTGGGCTGAAATTGATACCAAAGTCGTGGGGGGAGGAAGAGCTGGAGTAGGTGGAGAAAGAACCCCCGACACAAGTTTTGATAGCAGTGGCCTGTAGTTTTTAATTCCTTAACTAATTCCTTAACCCCATCACTGCTGAGGAAAATTGAACACAATCCAGGTGCAGGAGACACAGAGCCTCATGAGCCCCTCGCGGTTGCAGGGGCTCATGAGGATCTTTGCCTCCTGCTGAAGCCACTTTGCATCCATGTTCCTGGGACAGCCAGGGCTCTTTGGTGTTGAATTAACGAAGATTTCAGAAACGGTCTGTGACCACTGGTAGCAAAAGGGGCTAATGATGACTCCTGTCAATGTACCACTTGTGTTGTAGTTTACATTCCTGTGGTGAACGACATTCCCAGTTTCACCCAGCACAGTGCGAGGTTTGCCCATGACGCTATGCGTACTTTTGTGTTGATTGGTAGCATCAAGCTGCCTCTGTTTCGTTATCTTTTGTTTAACCCATTTAGCCCCAGGACCCTGCAGCAGGAGATGGATTGATCATAACTCAAGGGTAGTGCCAGATCGCCAAGCTCATCTGGCACTACCCTTGAGTTATCATGATCAATCCATCTCCTGCAACTGTACATAGTCGTTAGACAATGCCTCCCAAGGTTTGGAAACGTGGCCCTGGGGTTAAGAGGGTTTAACCAGTATGCTTCTCTTTCCGTATCAGTGTCATTTCCATGATGTCAAATTTGTGGAGCCGCAAGGTGAAGTCATCACCATTGCTAATGTGGGACAGGTAAAGTTATTTTTTTGCTATCAGTTTTCATGGAGGTTAGGTCATGGTTTTGAGCTGGATTGTGTAAGAGTGTCTATGAGAAGTTTATTTTAGGGGGGAAATCTCGCACCAAATATGCTTTTCATGGACAATTGTATAATTTATAAGTGAACCAAGATACGAGTTAGCTGCCAGTCCACGAGAAAGAAAGGACAAAAACAGGATGGGAAAGAGATCTAATGGTTTGTGTACATGAGATCTAATGGTTTGTGTACATGTTTATGGGTGACAGTCTCCAGCCCTGGAGACTGATTCAACTCTTTCAAAATCCCAGAAAGCTGAAATTTGAGCTTTTTGGTTTAGACAGAACAGCCCTAAAGCCAGCCTGTGCCATCTGCAAGAGGCATAAATTCTCATGAGCCCCTGCATCCGCAGGGGCTCATGAGAATTTATATCTCTTGCTGGCCATGGATTATGGTGCATTGTTAATAAGTGAGCCATTTTCAGTCATTTTAAATTTTTGCAGTCATCCATGCAAGTTATAGCATTGGATATTTGCAGTGTGTAATAACAGTTGTGTACCAGCTATTGTCTGTAATTTCCTTCTGTCTTTTTATTCAGGCGTATGTGGAGTTTGAGTTCATCAAGAAGTTGGACGACACAAGATTCTGTAAACCCTGGCTGCGCGTTGAGCCTTGCAAGTCCATCATCAAACCTGGTGGGTGTCTGAATTGGAACCTGACATTTTACCCTGACACCTTACAGCATGGACATTGTACCCTTATTCGGCCATTGTATTTTTGAACAACAGCTAACATGACAATCTGCTGTGGGTAGGGCAGTCATTAGCTCTCGACCCCATCCTTGAGTCTTCCTCAATATCATGACAGCAGGACAGGAAGGTGCCAGGTGGGGTCAAAAGTTCATGACTGTCCTACAGCAGATTGTGTATTGCATCTATCTTGCTAAGCCATTTGGTGTCGGTAGCGGTTTTAGTCGCGATGACTCCTGCAGGAATCATCGCGATAATACCGCTGCCAACACCCAAGGGCTAATATTGATCCTATTTCAGTGCATTTGTCTCCCTTGAGCTCAGCACGTACACCAAAGTCATTTGCGTTTGTTATCCTTTGAAGCCCTGACTCACTACAATAATAATAATAATTACGGTATTTATAATGCGCCTATCTTATAATAATTATAACTCTAAGCGCGCACTCACAACTTGCACACTCATGCGCACGCTTTAGACAGTGACTCACGTATCACAAATAGTGAAAAAAAACATTACGCTGGTCAGCTTGGGGTGGGGAGTGTGGTGATATAGTGTTAGAACTGTTGAAAGAGGTGAGTGTTGAGGGCAGACTGGAAGGAGGAGAGTGTTTCTGACAGGAGATGAATTGACCATAATGGTTCAAGGATGGTGCCAGCTCCACAAGATGCCAAGCTGGCTCCAGCCTTGAACTATCATGGTCAGTCTACCACAACAACTGTGATGTAGTCAACTCCCTAATTAAAGCAATTTGACCTTAGATCTCAATTTCTTGCTTACCTTACTGCACAGAGAGACTCACAAACCAGATAGGTGAGGCTAGCGCTGGCAGAATTGTACACAAACCACGGGGAATCACTCAGCACTAGACAGACAAACAGATCCCCTGCCCCTGCCTATCAGGCACCCAATTGCCAGCCCACAGAGAAATACGCAGGTATAGAACAAGATGATCATCTACATCCTCAAAAAGGATGCATCAGGTCTCGCTTATAACCCATGTCTTTCTCCGGAACTTCGGAAGTAGGCAGGAGAAACATACATACACAAACACGAAGGTGCACTACTATATGTGGTCGGGTAAATACCCTGATTTCCCACAGTAGATGCACAGAACATTACACAACAATTCCCCGTGGTTTGTGCACAGAGAGAGAAAGGGCGAGAGAGAGAAAGAGAATGCACACCGGAATGGAATCAGAAATGTAATATGCACAAAATAAAGTAGACAGCACAGTCTTTTGCTTAATTCATTACTTAGAGTATTTGAAATATTTGAGATCAGTTGTTTAGTTAAATGTTGGGATTTCATGTACAGATTATGTAAAATAATTTTTTAGCTGCTTATTTCCCGAATCAACAGACTGCACATGTTACCCTTCCTAACATACTTTTTTCCATGTTTGTTGTAGGTCTTTCATGTGATGTTCAATTGGAGGTGTACGTGGATGCAGCAACTGTGGCGTCCCTCAACTGTGGCAAAGACAACCTAGAGGACATTTTAGTCTTGCACCTGCATGGGGGCAAAGATATTTTTGTATCCTTCATTCACACAAATCAGCCACATGATCATTATGGTGTGTGCCAGGAAGACTTGCACCATGATGACAAAGAAATTAAAGATTATTCGATTCTGGAATCATGTTAAAGAAGACTATACAAATACCCATATTTCTACATTTTAACCTTTTTGTATCCGCGGCTGAACATGCCAAGATTATTGAAAGTTCTTTTTTTGTGAAAGCCATGGCAGGCTTGTATTGCTAAAACTTAATGAGTTAATGTTTAAACCATTTTACCCTGACACCCTACAGCAGGAAATGGATTGACCACGATAATTCAAGGGTAGCGCCAGATTAGCTTGGCACATGATGGCGCCAAGCTGAAGTGGTGCGCCCTTGAATTATCATGGTTAATCCATATCCTGCAACTAGTATACTAGTTAGGTGACACCTCCAAAATTTTGGAAATGCAGCCGTTAATTATGTCCTTGACATATCTGAGATCACTATCAGTGGGAACTACTTGTCCAGTTCCTATGGCTCGTCAATAGAGGCGTTGATACAGATGCATGGACCCATCAGGGATGTCCCTGTTGCTGAACTTGTGGAGATTGTAAGTAAATTGCAGCTGAGCTGTGGGTATGGTTTGATGAGAATGGAGAAGAATTGAGAACTTGCTTACAGTACAAGTGTAGAAGTGCAAAATCAAAAAAAGATAAACCCTTAAAACTTTAAAGTTAGATTCCCCTGAATCAAGCATCCCAACACAGTCAGAAAACTGTCTGCAACAGATACTGCTGTACTATCTTGGAGAGTGTGTTGTTTTTGTACCTGAGTCACGGATTATCATCTGTATTGGCCTCGTTTTGAAGTAATGTGCATATTTACGAGCCTGCGTCACAAGGCAGAACCCAGAAGACTATCACAACACTGCAGACCATGTCATCGGTGTGATGTACACACATGTCAGTGTACACGTGTACTGTTGTTCTCCGGCATCCCTTCGACATAATTTTTCACTAGAAAGTAGAATAACCTTCCATACTCGCTATGCTGTCAAAATCACAATGCAGGTTTCGCTCGACCTGCTAGTATTGTACTAGTAATGATCATGCGTAGTGCATCGAGGGCATGCGTGTGGCGCTCGCAAAGTGAGTCCATGTTGCCTAGTTTGACCTTTGATCCTTTACCCCTCAGAAAAACGCACTGTCTTCCATCATTGAAACAGAACATTGGTATTGGTATACCCACTTTCTGCACTGCAATCAATTTTACATCTCACACATAGAGGTCAATGTAAAGCATCATTGGAAACGACAAGTGCACCCTCGCAGCAGAAACACTACCTCTCTGAATTGAGTGAAGAGCACAGACCAAAAAATGTTACGACCAGCGATGTGCAACTTTGACACACACCGTAGTTTTTAGATCTCTGCAGCATAAATGTGATAACTAGCTCAGTGTAACATCATAACTATATGATAAAACAGGTTTAAAATCTTGTGAAATCAGTAAGAGATAAATTCTACTGAAGATCATGAAATCTGAAAATCACTATAGGAGCTATAGGAAGATCAACAAAGACCATAGATTACTTGCTGATTCAGCAGGAAAGTGCAAATTTCGGGTGGGTGGTCAAGCCAAGCTCTTGCTTTACGTGTTGCCACATGTCCATATTCCCTTGTCCGATGTCAATTCTACTTCGTGGGATCTTGTCTCTCTTCCTCTTTCTTTTCTTCAATTCCGAGTCTGTCAGTGTCGGCACAACTCAATGATATTTTATTTTTTTCTTTGCTGGTTCATCCGCCATCTTGTCTCTGATTGGTTATAATTATGCAGGTGACCTAAGGTCGTATAGAATAGTTATGACGTCAGCTACCATCACCTATTCGGAAAGAATCTCTTCATGCATCCGTCACAAGATTCCAGTGGGTCTTTTACACTTTAAACGGACGAAAGAAAGCATTTGGTGGGACAATAGGGTGGTCACTGTCTAAGTGGGTCTGTATACTGAATCCCAGTGAAAGCTTTTTGCGAACTGAAGCCTTAAAAATGGTAGGTTGTACCCCTTTAAACAAAAAAAAAATCATAAATTGCATATCAAGCAAAGACTGATAAAAATTTAGAATCTTGAGAAAAAAAATCACATGGGACAGATGTTTGTACCTGTTTGTTGAAAGGCATTTCAGAAATGCTAATAATATCGATTCTTGTGTTCTGTAATTTTAACTTTACTGCTTGTGCTTACCACATCCATTTTAAGATGTTTGCTGATTTATGACATATCATAACAGAGTTAAAATTCCTACTCTAAATATGTCCACTTAGACTTAACTGCACAAAGCACACTGTGCAATGAAACCTGTGTTTACGCAATAGGAGCATGGAAATCTTGAGTGTACAATATCCAGTGCAATGAAATGCAGCATTCCCGCTAGCAATTTTGACAACCAACCATCATTGGCTGGTGACCATTAAAGAAAACGGTCAATAGTCTGGGGGAGGGCTAGCCATATTCCACGAGAATACTTTTCATATAGCATTTAACTCATTCAGCCCGGACACACCATAATAAGACATGGATCGAACATGATAGTTCAAGGCGCGAAGCTATTCTGCCACCACCCTTGAACTATCATGCTCGATTTGTCTCTAGAATTGTATGTAATGCAGTCCTTCAGAGGGCACCTTCAAAGTTTGGGGATTTCGGTCCTTGGGTAGAATGTGTTAAAAGATTTTTGGGCCAGGGTGGGTGGGTGGGGGGGGGGGGGGGGTCTGGAAGGTAGCCTAAAATGAGCTGTTCCCAACAGCTTCCTGATCATTTGACTAATCTGTGGTAACATCCTGTCCCTTGCAGGTGAAAGTAAAAAATTCCATATACAAGAGACATAGATGCAACAGAAGCTTATGAAAAAATATGCCTTCTATTGACAGATCGGCCTTATTTACATCTTCAAATTGCAACGGTAATCAGGGTTTCATTTGAGACTGAGGCGGCACATGGCCGCCACATGTAAGAAGAAGTAACACCCTCCACTGAGGGAACAGCGGGAGCTAACATCGGCCAACAAGCGGTATAAATTCTCTTGTGCCCCTGCCTGTAAAGGGCCTAATATGAATCTGTTTCTGTTGTGATCTCTGTTCCTCACCTTTGCAGATGGAAGGAGCAAATAGCTTCAGTTCGGAGCTGACCACACACATTTGCAACTAGAGAGAGCTGAGGCACAACTTCTTATGGGCCCCTGCAGACAGCAGGGGCTCATGTTAATCTATGCCTCTGCTGACCAACATCGATTTTTGTTTTTTCAAAATACATTACCAATGGCATTACTATCTGGAATACACTCTATTGCCTATAGATTTCAGCAAAAGTTGTGTATAGCACACAACTGGGGAGGAGACACCGGGGATCCAAGCACTAGGACCCCGGGTGGCCTCCCCTTACTACCCTATCCCGGCGAGCACAGGGCGACCTCGTCAGTTTCACTCATAGCTCGACCTGGGACGGTCGAGTTTTTGCCTTTCTCCGTTCAACGGGTTTTTTCGTCTTCAGTGGTTTTTGACTTTGGGCTTGAATTGGAGTCTTTCGATTCAGCCCTGGACTCACTACATTCGTGGCTTTTCCTTTTTGCTTGGACTAGCTGTGAACTGTGCGCCGACCGGTTTTTACCGGCTCTGACTTTGTGAGCTTCACCCTTGGCTTGGCCTTGGGGTTCGACGACGCACGTGACTTGTGCCCTGCTGTGTTGTGCACGGTTGACTTTCTTCGCCTGCGTAGTTGGCCTAGGGCCTTATGGCTTCTTCTGTGTCGAAGACTTGCCTCCTTTGCGGGGACTTACAGTGGCCGGACGATGCACACGACTCTTGCTTGCCGTGTTCGGGCTGTTCTTCGAACGGAACATGTGACGTTTGCGCCGCTTGGACGGAAGACCGGTGGTCGCGCATGTGGGACTTCTACAAGCGTGACCGGGCCCCTCGCCCGCTTCTGTCTCCCCGGGATCCTCCACGGGTGGACGTCTTTCCCTCGGCGCTTCGGGCTCCTCTCCGCTCCGTCGTTCGGGCGTTCCGGCCCACAGGTAAGTCCCCTTCTTGTACCGTTACCTCGCAGGTTCTCCCTCCCCTCTCCGAGTCTTCGGAGCAGGGTAGGCGAGTTTCGGAGTCACGCTCCCCGCGCTCTGCTTCGTTAGCGCGTGGCTTGAGCCCCATATCGTTTCCCACCCCCCGCTCTGCTTCGGGCGAGCGGTCTGAGAGAGCTGAGCGTTCGTCGGCCACCCCCGGCTCTAGGTCTCCGGAGCGGGGGTGGGTGACTGAACGCAAGCATAAGAAAGAGTGAAAACGTGATAAGAAAAGCTCTCGGAACGTGACTCGAGACCGTTAGTAATGCTGCCTCCCCGCTCTGTGTTTTCCGAACGGGCCCGGCATGCTTCACTTTCTTCCCCTCTCGCCCGCCCCGTCTCGCCTGGGCGGGCCTGGGGTGAGGTTGACTCTCGCCCCCCACGCTCCGAGGCGTCGGAGCGGGGGTCGCGTGCTCATAAATTGTCCCCTCCCCGCTTCGCTTCGACTGAGCGGGCTTGGCGTGACCTTAGACTGTCTCCCCCCCCCCCCCCCCCCCCCCCCCCCCCCCCCCGTCTCGTATCGACCAGACGGGCCCGGTGTGACTTGGACCCTCGCCCCCCTCGCTCCGAGGCTTCGGAGCTGGGGCAGCGGGCTCATAAATCGTCCCCTCCCCGCTCCGCCTTTCCTGAGCGGGCTTGGCGTGACCCTAGACTGTCCCCCCCCCCCCCCCCCCCCCCGCCTCGTATCGACCAGGCGGGCCCAGTGTGACATCGTCGCGCATCCTCCACGGTCCGAGGCATCAGACGGGGGGCCGCGTGCCCGGTATTTGTCCCCTCCCCGCTCCGCCTTTCCTGAGCGGGCTAGGAGAGACACTTTGCGGTCCCCCCCCCCCGCACTGGTTCTCCCGGGCGGGCCAGGGGTGACCAGGCCACTTCCTCGGTATTCCGATCGCGGCTTTGTCACTCACGTCGGCTTCCGCGTGCGGATCCCGACTTTGAGGTGGACCGTCGCTTTGCCACGGTCCCTCCGTCGCCGCAGCGCCCCTCTTTGCGTGCGCCGCGGGCGGCTGCGTCTACCTCGCGCGCGGTGGTGCGGCGCTCTCGTAGCCGCTCGCCCCTTTCGTCTTTTCCGCGAGAGGATCAGTTTTTGGAACCGGCCGTCCTCAGCCTTCATTCGACGGACTCGGCCTCGGCGATCTTCTTGCAGGACTCGGCGGCTGGATCTCCGTCCCGCCTTTCCGCTGTCTCGTCGGCCTCCGCCTCGTCAGACGTTGCCGGCCCATCGCTCGGATCACAGACGGTCCACGCCCTGGGTGAGGCATCCAGGCTTATCGCCAAGTACCTACCTCCCGACTTCTGTCCGCCTTCGCCTCCTCCGAAGAGACAGGCTTCGGCCATGGTCGACGCGCAGAGGCAAGTCAAGCGCCGCAAGTCCCTCCCGCAGCCAGCCGGCTTCCGGGACCTCACCGATGCTTTCTCCGCCCAGCTGCGAAACGACGCTTTCGGCGACACGGGATACTTTACCGCCGCTCGATGGCCGGTGGGAATCAACTTGAGCTTCCGCCAGGCCTGGTACGCTGGACACTCCCAAGCCTTCGCCATACCTCTTCCAGCGGTGGATGCGGCGGCCTTAGTGCAGGCGGGCGGCCGCAGACTCGTCCAGAACTCGTGGCCTCGGCCTCTCGACAGGATCGCCTCCTTAGCGCGGAACTCGCTGGCGTGCTCGGGATTTTTGGAACTGGCTACCCAGGCAGCCTACAGGATACGTGGGACCTGGAGGTTCAGTCCCCGCTCCGTGACGTGCAGTCCATCCTGATAGCGGCCAACCGGGCCACCTACCATTCTTCCGCCAACGCCATGGCAGCAGCTGCCAATTGCGACCTCTGGAGGAGGGATACCCTTTTGCGCCTCTGCTCGGACCTTCCCTTGTCAGTGAAGACCCAGCTCCGCCAAGCCCCCTTAGGTGGTCCTCAGCTGTTCGGCGACACTTGGCAAACCGTTAAGGAATCTTCCAAGGACTCGTGGCCCAAGCCTGCATCTACCCCAGCCTCGACCCGCTTTCGCGCCCCCCGCCGGCCGGGGGTCGTGCCCGGCGGTCTTTCAGGCCCTCCGTTCCTCCAGTCAGATCTTCACGAGTTCGGGCCCGTCCATTCCAGGCTCCTCAGGCCGGCCCCGCCCCTCGCCCTTCTTGGCCCCGCGGTGCCCGTAAATCGGGCCGCGGTCGGGCTCTTTGACTAGTCCCCGCCTCCGCCCCCGCCCTCAGTACTCGGGTCTCCTGTCGGCGGGCGGCTGTCACTCTTCAGCGATCTTTGGAGATCGCTGTTCCCGGACGACCCCTGGATTCTTTCCACGGTTACCTCAGGCCTGCAACTTTCGTTCCTGTCTCCTCCGCCTCTTCGCAGGTCGCCCATGTGGACCCAGGAACCGCTCGACGGCACACAGGCAGACGCTCTGCGCGGGGAAGTGGCGGCCCTCCTCACCAAAGCGGCGACAGAGGTGGTTTCGCGGCAGGACTCTCCGGCGTTCTACAGCCGACTCTTTCTAGTCCCCAAACCAGGCGGCAAGTGGCGTCCAGTTATCGACTTAACAAGTTGCTTAACAAGTTCATTTTGGCCCCTCGCTTCAGGATGGAGACGGCCAGGACACTCCGTGCGGCCGTCCGGCCGATGGACTTCGCGATCAGCCTCGATCTGTCAGACGCCTATCTGCACGTCCCGATTCATCCGTCGTCTCGCCGGTACCTTCGGTTTGCCTTTGGGGGGATCGTCTACCAGTTCTGCGCCCTTCCTTTCGGCCTCAACTTCAGTCCGTGGGTATTTACAAGACTGCTCGACGCCGTGATGGCCTACTTCCGTCAGCGCTCCTTGAGCCCGGCCTCCATTTACTTGGACGACCTTCTACTGCGCAACTTGGTTTCCGCAGCACTCCAGACGGACAGAGATGCCCTGCTTTCCCTTCTGCGTCGTCTCGGTTTCCTGCTCAATTTGGGGAAATCCGATCTTTCTCCCTCTCGACGGTTTCTACATCTGGGGATGGAATTCCAGACCGACCTCAACCTTGTCCGCCTGCCTCTGGCCAGGCGACAGAAGATCGTCGACTTAGCGACTTCGATGGGGATGGGATCCTCCTTCACCGCCAGGGTCTGGCTTCAACTCCTGGGCCTCCTCAGTGTGGCTGCGGACCTGCTTCCCTTGGCCAGACTTTATGCTCGGCCTCTCCAGCTACATCTCCTTCTTCACTGGCGACCCTCCTCGGGCGCTCTGTCGGATCTAGTACCAGTCACTCCTCTGGCTCGTCCTCACCTCGAGAGGTGGGCGGACCTCGCTTGGCTGGCTTCGGGGGTGCCCCTACACTCCCCGCCGCCTCGGTGGTCTCTCTGTACAGATGCGAGCCAGGCCGGCTGGGGCGGGCACCTGTTACCGGATTTTCTCTCGGCCTCGGGCGTTTGGCCTCGGGAGCTGTTAGGGAATCACATCAACTGGCTGGAGCTGAAGGCAGTTGGGTTGGCACTCGACGTTTGGCAGGAGACCTTGGCCAATCAGGCAGTCCTCGTGCTCTCCGACAACTCGACGGTGGTGGCTTACATACAGAATCAGGGGGGCACTCACTCGCCCTCCCTTTGCATTCTACTGTACCACCTTCTCCTCTGGTGCAGGGATCGGGGCATTACTCTACGTGCCCGCCACATCCCCGGCCACCTCAACGTGATTGCGGACGCCCTGTCTCGACGCGGACAGTTGCTCCACACGGAGTGGTCCCTATGCCCAGATATTTTTCGCCTGATCTGCTCTCACTGGGAAACGCCGCTAGTGGATCTGTTTGCCACCAGATGGAACAACCAGCTCCCGGTCTACGTCTCTCCAGTCCCGGATCCGCTCGCTTGGGCAGTGAACGCGCTCGCCATCCCTTGGGACGGCCTGTTTGCTTACGCCTACCCCCCGTCAGTCCTCGTTCCGAAGGTGCTGCAGAAGCTTCTAGGATGCTCGGCGGTCCTCTTGCTGGTGGCCCCCTTCAACTGGACCAAGAGCTGGACCACGGACCTCCTCGCGCTTGCGACGGACCCTCCCCTGGAGCTTCCTACCCCTCCCACGATGCTCAAGCAGCCCCGTCAGCAGCTCTTCCATCCGTGCCCGGAACGCCTCCGCCTACACGCTTGGAGGTTGTCCGGCAAGCCCTCGCCGCTAGAGGTTTCTCGGATGCTGCAGTGGCGGCAATTGCAGCAGCCCGCAGACTCTCTACAAGGAAGGTGTACGAAGGCAAGTGGAGGGTCTTTCAGACTTGGTGCGCCTCCCATGGACTCCCTCCCACTAACCTAGCCTCCCACCAACTGGCGGAGTTCTTCCTGTGGCTCTTCGACGACCAAGGCTTAGCCCCGGTCACCATCAAGGGCTACCGCGCTATGATCGCGGACACCTACCGCCACCTGAGTCTTTCGGACCCAGGCGCCTGCACGGACCTGTCAGATTTACTGGCTCATTTTGAACTCCGACGTCCGTTTTCACGTTCCCTAGTACCCCGGTGGGATCTTGCCTGGGTACTGACGTGGTTGAATACGGACCGGTTTGAACCCCTCCCCTTGGCTCGGTTCTCCGATTTGACCCGGAAAACCTGTTTCCATCAGGCTCTCGCTACAGCGTCCCGAGTCAGCGAGCTTCACGCTCTCTCGATGCTCCCAGCCTGTTTGCGGTTTCGGTCCGACGGCTCTGCACAGCTGCTCCCCGATCCGTCCTTCCTGGCCAAGAACCGCCGCCCCGCGGCGGCCCCTCAGATGCTAACTATATGGCCCCTCCGTGGAGCGGACCTCTCCCCTGGATCGCGGCAACAGGACCCAGTGCGGACGCTAAGGATTTACCTGCGCCGCTCTAAGCCGCAGCGCCGGGGGCGCTCGCGCCTCTTCCTACCTTTGTCCGCGGGCAGACACGACATCTCGGCCCAGACCTTGTCATCCTGGCTGCGGTGGGTGATTAGGTCAGCCTACCAGGACCTCTCCCCACGCGGCGCTGAGCTCTTACAAATCCGGGCGCTTGAAGTGAGAGCAGTAGCCACCAGTCTAGCCCTGGACTGCAACTGCTCGGTCAAAGATATTGTGACAGCGGGTGGCTGGCGCTCAGACTCCACTTTCGCACGCTTCTACCTTAGAGACCTATCTGGCCAACGTGACTCCCTGGCACGAGTGGGCGACTTCTCCGCGGCCCAGCCCTCCCTCCGAGCGCCGCTGGCGTCTTAGTTACGTCATAGCTGAAATCGTCGGGAGTTCTCTCTCGATGGGGCCGGCGGAGTGGTTGGGTTATGGTTTAGGTACGGCACCCTCCGCCTGTTCGCCATTCTTTCAGATAGTAATGCCATCGGTAATGTATTTTGAAAAAACAAATGAATTTTTTTTCTAAAATGTATTTTTTTGAAAAATACTTACCGATGGCATTACTATCTGGAATACACTCTATTGCCTATAGATTTCAGCAAAAGTTGTGTATAGCACACAACTGGGGAGGAGACACCGGGGATCCAAGCACTAGGACCCCGGGTGGCCTCCCCTTACTACCCTATCCCGGCGAGCACAGGGCGACCTCGTCAGTTTCACACTTAGCCACAAGAGGCAAGCGGGGCAGGTGGGAGGGCCATCCGAGTAATGCCATCGGTAAGTATTTTTCAAAAAAATACATTTTAGAAAAAAAATTCATTTTTTTAAAATTCTTCTGCTTGCAGGATATTATTCTGGTTAAGTTTATAGCTGAACAATGGGTACTGTCAAGGGGTATTGTCACAGTGGCACTTGCTGCACACCTATAGCCACCAGGCCACGCACCACCAACTGCGACATGGTCCAATGCAGCTGACAGCTCGCAAATGTCACTGCCGGTCACTGTGACCAGTGGATTTTGTAAAATCCAGTCCCAAATGCCTCTCAGCCAGCCAGTGATAAAAAATTTGTGGCTAACGAGAACACTGGAGATTGTTGTGTAAATTATCAAACCATTGGCTGTCGGTAGTGCTCCTTGTTGAGGTGATTCCTACAGGAAGCTCAAATGTGCAGTGACTTTCTTATTAATCGATCTGGACATTCGTCATATCAGGAGCAGTGTGGCAGCCTAGGGCAGAAGGATCTGTCAGAGTCCGGTGGACGTCTGTACATGGTGCCTAAAGAGCTGTGGAGACTGGTTGATCACATCATTGTTCACGGCAAGGAACAGGTACAGTGTGGAAAGCTGTGGGCCAGTAGGTCTTGTAGCATTTATCACAGCTTCATCTTTTGGTTCATGTGTGATTTTAAAGGTGAAGTGTATATATTGAGCCATCTTTTGTGGCTCTGTTTATCTGTTGCCAGTAGTCCGTTATCTGATTTTTACTGTTAACATTTGCATTTATTTTTTCAAAAACGTTACCGATGGTATTACTGAGAGGAAGGAAGATATACGTAGCCTGACAATTTCAGCCTCCAAAATTGTTGTGTGTTGCTACACAACCAGGGACGTAACTCTAGCAAGAAGTTACCTAATCCCCCGAGTGGCCTCCCTATCCTCTGAGTAACCTCCCTGCCAAATCTCGCGAGAGTCCGTTATTATTTTCACTGTTCAGCTCACAGACTGATTTTATGGCAAGACTCATTGAAACATGCCATTTCTGTTTAACCCTTTTAGCCCCAAGGCCCCATTTCTGAAATTTTGGAGGTGTTGCCTAACGACTATGTACCAGTTTAAGGAGTTGGCTTGGCCATGATAATTCAAGGGTAGTGCCAGATTAGTTTGGCACCTTCAGGCGCCAAGCTAATCTGGCACTACCCTTGAATTATCATGGTCAAGCCATCTCGTACGGTAGGGATCCGGGGCTAAATGGTTAACCAAGCTCTCAATTGTTAAAGCGTGCCAAATATACTTCTGATTTTACCTGAAAAACTGATTTTTACCAGGAAAACTGACCTTTCAGTGAACCCAACCCTCCCTTTCCTGCTGCATATGAACATATTTGGACATTTGCAATGATAAGTTTTGTCCCCACGGACATGGGTCATTTATAGGTAAGTTTTCCTGGGTAAATATTTTCATTCATAGTATGTTCAGCACACTTTAAGGTCAGAGACGGTCAATAAATGTGTTAAAAATGCTGTGAACTATTTTACAGTTTCAGAGCCATACTTTGGAATGCACTGTTATGTTTTATGTTTCCCAGGATCTCCTGTTTCAAGTACCGGGACTTAATGTTGAAATACAGCAGATTCGAGACTGCTTGGACACAGGCAAACCAGAAACAATACGTATCCTTTGCTGTGTTGTGTGTTGGTCCATAATATTGGACCTTACAGCCATAAGGTCCAACACCACAGACTAGCACATTTAGTTACCGTCTAGGTACTGTCTCTGCTTTTTCATGGAATTTTACAGTTGTAGAGGACGTGAGAGACCAAACTTGCTAGCGGTTAGCCTAGAATGATAACTTAATTTAGACTTTTTGCATTTCCTAATTTTTGTCTCCTCTGTGGTATCAGAGTGATGCAGTGTGCTGAGCCGTCTGTTATCTATCATAAACTTTGAAATTGGTTGGTTAGTTTGGGGCACCGAGTGACACCTGCCCATCAGGAACGACCATTGTCACTTGGTGCCCCAAACTGAAGGATAGGAACAACTATTGCCTATGGAGGACAACCTGAACACTGATCAACTGTGGCACTTTGATTTACACAGGACCTTTCAATGGACATGCTGTACAACACGCCAGTCGTTTTGCCCTTACATAGATTTTGTAAGTGTCTGACTTCAAACTTGGCATGGAGATACTTTTGTTTCTTCAAAAACATTACCGATGACATGACTTTATGGAAGTGTCTACTACTTACTCAATTCTAGCCTAAGAACCCGTTGTGTTACCACACAACCCGGGAGGCACTCGGGGAACCCCCAGAGGGGCCAAGAGTTGTCTCCCGTTACTGCCCATCCGGTCCCGAGTCACGAGATGACTAACCAGTCATGCTACTTAGGTTCACACCATTCAGACATGTTTGCTCTAGCCTATGGAGTTAGAAACCTTTCGACCTGTTACTTCGCCGGCCTTCTGGCCTCTTGGCTTCTTGTTAGACTTCTGCTTCGTTGGCCCTGCCTGTGCCCGGTGTGGGTTTGCTGGGCCCCTCGTCGTTAGCTGCTGCCCTCTCTTACGCCTTGGGTTGTTTGGACGGCTCGGCGGTCTTTGCTGGGACGTCGCCCGCGTTCATGCTGTGGGTGTTATGGACGTTTCTTCCCCTGTTCCCACTCCGGCATAGAGGTAAGGTAGCGGTATTAGCTCTCGGCCGGCTCCCAAGCTGAGCGCCGTTTCGAGCAGGGACGAAGACAGGCTTTGTCTTCGCTGTAACTTTCGCGCCAAAATTCCCCCTTAGCTTGTCAGGGTCTCACGTGCCCGCGCTCACTCGCCTTTCAGCTGATTGGCATGGCAAGATTTGGCGCTTACCTGCTGGCTTGTACCTTGTTGGGTTTTGTGGGGGTGAATGTTACGGTCCCAGACACTTGCTTCATGCCGGTACCTGTCATGACGTGCTTGACTTTTGTTGTACATAATGCGTCGTATGCTTGTCGTAGCTTGGCGGGGCCCCACGTGCCTGCGCCCTGTCGCCATTACGTTGGTAATGTTATTGTGCTGGACGCTTGCTTCATGCCTGTACCTGTCGTGACATGCTTGAGTTTGTTGTACATGATGCGTCGTATGCTCACCTTAGCTCCCACTATGCTCTCCAGACCAAAGGGTGACAACCAAGCGTGTGGAATGTAGGGAGGTACCCAACGGAGAAAGAAACACGCTTGGAAAAGATGGGTACAACACAATTATTAATATGTCCGGTAAATACTCTTTGGCAAAATGGACAAACAGACAGATTAGCCGCTACTTGCCTTCATTCGCAGACGGAATGTCACAAATGTAGTATGCCTGCCTTAGCTTGGCGGGGCCCCCCGTGCCCGCGCCCACTAGCTTTACGGGGATGGATCTTGCAGGCCCAGATGCTTACCGACAGGCTTGTACCTCGCTGTTTTGTGCCTTTTTTTGTGTTGCAAAGGCTAGCTTACCAGGGCAGGGTCCCACAGGCCCTCGCCCGCGTGCCTTCAGGTGTGTTGTGTGTTGCAGTGGCCTGTTGATGACCTGCACGCAATGCGGAGGGGTCTTGTGGCCGACGGATGACCATGCGGTCTGCCTACCCTGTGCTGGCTGCTCCTCGGACCGCCTTTGTGATGTCTGCGTGTCCTAGCCGGAACTACGGTGGTCTCACCTTTGGAGTTTTTTACCGGCGCGAGCGCCCACAGCCAGCTACCTTGCGCCCGGCTCCTATGCTGTCCCCGGCCTCCGCTTACGTAGCGACCGCCTCTTCCCATCCCGGCCTTACGGAACGGACCTCTCGTCGGGTAAACACCGGAACTGCTGACCACAGGACTGCCCCTGCTGCCACGCCCGCTGATCCTTCCGTAGGATCTGTATGCCGGCAGAGTGCCCGCCTCATTGAGCCCGGCCTGCAGCAGCGTGCCTCGAGCTGTCTCTTAGTGACTGGCCATCCTCACCTGTCTCTCCTCGATAAGCCCGTTGACTCCTCCGAGGGGTCTGGTTGCCGGCAGAGCGCCCGCCTCATTGAGCTCGGCCAGCAGAGACGTCAGCCACAGCGTGCGCGTTCCAGCCACGCTCCCGACTCCGCCCGTTCCACCACCAGCTCTGGGAAAAAAAAAAAAAAAGGTCGCAGTTATGGTGTGTACAGTCGCGAGTGTGATCCGAATCGAGGCACCATCCCCCGTGCCCTGCATACTGACAGCACGAGACCGCACCGACCTTATGGAAAAGACGCCACACCGGACGTGGGCGCCTAGCGCTCAGAGCGGGACTGCTTTCAACGCGATCGCTCCCAGGAGGGTGCCCGCTCGGACATAGCCTACTGACAGGCAAAAGCTGCTTGGCGGCAGAGAGCCCGCCTCACTGAGCCCGGCTTGGAGTGACACGCCACGCGCCGTCCCATGTCCGCTGTCAGTCCTCGCTCGTCTCCAAAGCCCACTGACTCTTACGGGGAGTTGCTTCGCCGGTGGAGAGCCCGCCTCATTGAGCCCGGCTCGGAGAGACCTTGCTCACCCATCCGAGGACTTCGGGCAGTTCAGAGTCCTCACGCCACTCCAGCTCTACTCTCGCTCTCCCTCTTCCGACTCCTTGGTTCCCGCAAGCCGGCCTCTTCGTTGTGTACGGACACCGTGCTTGCCCTGGTCGAAGTGCTCATCTCTTCGCCACCACGCTTCCCGCGGTTGACTGCCCGCCGTCTCCCCCCGCTCAAGAGGAGGATCTCCGCTGGTGGACCCTGGAAGACAGGTGAGGAGTTTCATGTTCCTGCCGCAGCCTCCTGGCTTTCGTGACCTGCGCTACGCCTGCTCAGTGCTCCTCCTGTCGGGTTCCTGGGACTCCGAATTCTTCTCCGTTCGTAGGTGCCCAGCCGGACGCGCATTGCCTTCGTCAGGACTGGTACTCGGGACTCTCCCAGGCGTTCGTCTGCCCTCTGCCTGCTTTGGTTCCGCGCCCGGCTCTGCGGTTGGACTAGATTGCCTCGCTCGTCCTAACACCCTAGCCTGCATGCGATTTCTGGAACTCTTGACCCAAGCCTTCGTCCGCCGCTTCGTGGACGCCTGGCTCCCCTTCTTGACTCCCCTCCTCGAATCCTACTAGCTCTTGTGGAAGCGACTGTCCGGGCAGTGTAGCTCTCGTCGTTCAACGCCATGGCTGCCGCCTCCAGCAGCGACCTGTGGCGTCGGGATGCTTTGTTGCTGGCCTGCCGCGGAATGCTCCCTGTGCTGACGACTCAACTGCGCCGTGCTCCCGTGGGTGGCCTCTGCTCTGCGTTGCGACCGGGCAGACCAGGGATACATCTTGGACCGTTGGCCTCGCAGGACACCTCCACATCGCTTCAGGCCGTCCGCTAGGCCATGGTTCTCACCCTGCGGACACCGGCCCCACCATACAGCCCATTGACTACGCGATCAGTCTGGACTTATCGAACGCTTATCTCCAGGTCCCCATATGCCCGGCCTCCAGGAAGTATCTCCGATTCTCCTGCGACGGAGTAGTTACCAGTTCGGGCGCTGCCATTCGGTCTCAACCTCAGCCCTTCGGTCTTCTCCCGCTTCGTGGATGCAGTGGTGATCAAGGCTCGGCAGCCGTCTTCCAGCCCGACGTCGAACTACCTCGACGACCTCCCCCTGCGCAACCAATTGGAGGCCGCCGGACATCGGACAGGGATGCACTGAGACGGCTTTTGTCGCGGTTGGGGTAAGTCGAACCTCGCTCCCTCTCGTCTCTTTGTCCATCTCGGCATGGAGTTCGCCACCGACTTCTACAGGGTGCGTTTGCCGGAGCCACGGATCCTATGGATCCTAAGTTGGCCGCCTAGCCGGCCAGGTAGCCCAGCAGGACGCAGCCTCCGCCAGAGTCTGGCTTCAGCCCCTTGGTTGACCATTGCGGCGGCGGATCTACTCCCCTTCGGTCGTCTCTATGCCCGGCCGCTACAGCTGCACCTCCTGCTTCTCTGGCGTCCCTCCTCAGGAGATCTGACCGCCATGGTACCCATGTCTCCGTTGATTCGCCCACATCTCCTGCGTTGGACGGACACGTCGTGGCTTGCTTCGGGAGTCCCCCTGACCGCTCCACCTCCTCGGCTCTCCCTGTGTGGCGTTGCAAGTCTCGCTGGTTGGGGAGCCCACCTGCTACTGCGGTTCCTCACGACTTCCGGCCCCTGGCCTCCGGAGTTCGCGGACAAGCACATCAACGGGTTGGAGCTACTAGCAGTCTGGCAAGCCCTCATCGCATGGGAGGAACAACTCCGTCCCCAGGAACTGCTCGTCCTTCTGACTACGCGACAGTGGTGGTTACATCCAGGAACAGGGCGGGCCACGCTCACCCGACCTGTACATGCTCCTCTGCCTTCTGATGCGCTGGTGCAAGGACCGCAACATTACCCTCCGTGCGCGATGCTTCCCCGACCACCTGAATGTGTTGGCCGACTCGCTCTCCCGACGCGGCCATTTGCTACACACGGAGTGGACCTTTACGCTAGGACTTCTTTCGGGTGATCTGCGCAATGGGAGATGCCTTGGTCGACCTGTTCGCCACGAGGTGGATTCACCAGCTTCCCTTTAGTCTCCCCGTTCCCAGACCCTCTGGCGTGGGCAGTCAGTGCGCTGTCCATCTCGTTGGACGGACTCTTCGCTTACGCTTACGGGGATGCTAGGTGGTCGTCTTGCTGGTCGCCTCGTTCTCTTGGAACCGGTCCTGGATCACCGACCTCCTCAGCCTCGCCACGGACTTCCCACTGCTGCTTCCCGCCCCCCGCATGATGCTCAAGCAGCCGCGATTATCGCTGTGCCACCCGTGCCCGGAGCGCCTACTCCTTCACGCTGGGTGGTTGTGCGGCAAACCCTCGCCGTTAAGGCTTCTCTAGGGCAGCAGTGGAATCTATCGCTACAGCCCGCAAACCCTCGACGCAACGCGTCTACGACCAACGCCTCGCCCCACCGACCTAACTAATCCCCAGCTCGCGGACTTCTTCCTCTGGCTCTTCGGAGACCAAGGATTGGCCCCTATAACCATCAGGGGGTACTTGTCCATGATTGCCGACTCCTACCGGCACCTTGGCTGCCCGGACCCGGTGCCTGTGAAGACGTCGCCGACCTTACGACTCGCTTCGGCCTGCAGCGTCCAGTGCCCCAATCGCTCATTCCTCGCTGGGACCTACCCTGGGTACTGACTTGGCTGATTCTACCAGTTCGAACTGCTGCCTTGGCCCGCTTTGCGGATGCGACTTGTAAGATGCTTCCTGTTGGCCCTTGCCACGGTGGACCGAGTTGCGAGCTACAAGCGCTGTCAGCGCGACCTGCCTGCCTGCAGTTTCAAGCGGATGGTTCCATGGTTCCATGCAGAGGCTTACAGACCCTGCCTTCTTTGTCAAGACCAGGTCGCCTTTGACCGCGCCACAGGTGATCACCTTACGGCTGCTGAGAGGGACGAACTTCCCCCAGGAGACCAGGCAACAAGATCCTGTGCGAGCCCTACGCGTGTACCTGCGCCGAACCAAAGCCGTCCGGAGAGGACGCTCACGCCTCTTTCTGCCTTAAGCCCAGCAGAACTGACATACAGCCCAGACGATCTCTTCCTGGCTACGCTGAGTCATACGGTCCACCTACCAGGACCTCTCCCCAGGGAGCGAAGAGGCTAAAGATACGTGCACACGAGGTACGTGCCATGGCCATGAGCGTCGTGTACCACCGGATCTCTGCGCTGTCAAAGACATCGTGCTGCCGTGGGCTGGCGGGCAGGATCAACCTTCGCCCGCTTCTACCGCCGGGATCTGGCAGGCCAGCGAGGTATCCTTGCACTGGTGGGGGACATCACTGTGGCGCAACACTCCCTCCCGGCGCCACTGGCGTCTTAGGTATACACCTAGCTAGGGTTGTCGGGAGTTTGCGGCAGGGAGGTGGGCTCTAATTGGCCCTAACGGGGTGTTGAGGCGCGGCACCCACCTCCTTATCACAATTCTTCCATAAAGTCATGTCATCGGTAATGTTTTTGAAGAAACAAATTCATTTTTCTCTAAAAGGTATTTTTTCGAAAAATACTTACCGATGACATGACTCGGAGGACCCTCCCACCTGCCCCGCTTGCCGCTGGTGGGCTAAGTATCCTGACTGGTTAGTCACCTCGTGACTCGGAACCGGATGGGCAGTAACGGGAGACAACTCTTGGCCCCTCTGGGGGTTCCCCGAGTGCCTCCCAGGTTGTGTGGTAACACAACGGGTTCTTAGGCTAGAATTGAGTAAGTAGTAGACACTTCCATAAAGTCATGTCATCGGTAAGTATTTTTTGAAAAAATACCTTTTAGAGAAAAATGAATTTTGGTGAGGTGCTGGTAAAGATGCCACAACTTGAGTGACCTAACTGAAAGGTTAAGATCACAAATGGATTTGCTGTTTCTATTACTCTTGTTTATTTTTGTCTCCATTTGTGTGATTGTGTCTTTGACCATTGACCCCAGCGGGCAGCGTGCACTCTGTAGCAGAGTCCTTGCTGCTGTTTTTGAAGTGTCTGGCGGAGCCCGTGATTCCCTTCAACTGGTACAACCAGTGTCTGGCAGCGTCCAACAACTTGCTGCTGAGCAAACAGGTACCAGTACTTTGCATTTTATTTGTAAATAAGAGGTATGGACCAAAGCTTCTTGTTCCATGATTTTGGACCTTGGGGCTTGCAGCTTAGATTCATATGTCCAAAATTATAGATCAGCATACCTATCATGTTTATTGGCAACACTGTTTGGAGGAGGTGGATGTGTCCACGATAGCTCATGCTTAACGCTGCAGCAGAACCAGCTTTGAGCGACCACTTTCATCAGAGATCACCTGTCATTAAAAACCATCATTTACATTAGTGTAGCCACCTAAATGATGGTCTTTAACCCTTTCCATCCTGATACACTATTGCGTGAAAAAATAAATTTTTTCTCTAAAATGTATTTTTTCGAAAAATACTTATGATGGCATTACTATATGGAAGATACCCTTTAGCCTACTGATTTCAGCCTAAGCATAAGTTGTATCCCCTGCACAACTGGGGAGGAGACACCGGGGATCCATGCCTAGGAACCCTGGATGGCCTCCCCTTCCCTCCCTATCCAGTCATGTGTTGGGCAGAAGCCCGCCAGTTTTACACTTGGCCGAAAGGTGGCAAGCGGGTCAGGAAGGAGGGTTCTCCGAGTAATGCCATCGGTAAGTATTTTTCTAAAAAATACATGTTGGAGAAAAATTCATTTGTTTTCTCAAAACACATTACTGATGGCATTACTATATGGAAGAATAGCGAAGAGGAGGAGCGTGCCGCCCCCTACCACCCTGCGAATTAGAAGCCCCGAAGGCCCCAAACAGAGCACTCCCAAAGATTTCAGCTAAGAATTATCTAGGGCGCCAGTGGCGCGAGGAGGGAGTGCTGGGCCACTGAGATGTCCCCGACCAGGGCCAGGGAGTCACGCTGGCTGGATAGGTCGTGGAGGTAGAAGCATGCGAAGGTGGAGTCGGCCCGCCAGCCTACCGCCGCCACAATGTCTTTAACAGAGCAGTTGCGGTCAAAAGCCACGCTGGTGGCCACTGCTCTCACTTCATGCGGCTGGATATGCAGCCTCTTATCCCCATCACGGGAGAGGTCTTTGTAGGCCGACCGAATGACCCACTGCAGCCAGGATGAAATCGTCTGTGCTGAGATATCAGGCCTGCCCGGCCTGCGTGGCTTTGTGCGACGCAGGTAAATCTTCAGTGCCCAGACTGGGTCCTGTTGGCGGGACTGCTCCGTACCTGGGAGCGGACGGATGGTGAGCACCTGGGGTGTGGCCGAGGGAGGCCGGTTCTTGGCCAGAAAGGATGGGTCGGTGAGGAGCTGCGCCGAGCCATCGGACCGAAACTGCAAACAGGCGGGACGCACCAAGAGTGCATGTAGCTCGCTCATGCTGGACGCAGTGGCGAGGGCCAGGAGGAAACGGGTTTTCCGGGTCAGGTTGGAGAACCGCGCCAAGGGCAGGGGTTAGAAGCGGTCCGAGTTTAACCAAGTCAGCACCCAGGCGAGATCCTAGCGAGGGATGAGCGAACGGGAGACCGGCTGTCTGAGCTCAAAGTGGGCCATAAGGTCTGAGAGGTCCTTGCAAGCGCCCGGATCTGGGAGGCCCAGGTGGCATTAAGTGTCCGCAATCATGGCCCGGTAGCCCTTGATGGTTATTGGCGCTAAGCCCTGATCAGCGAAGAGCCACAGGAAGAAATCCGCCAGTTGGGGGGTAGTCAGATCCGTAGGGGTGGGGGGGGGGGGGGGAACTGCTGGGCAGCGCACCAAGACTGGAAGACCCGCCATTCCCCTTTGTATATTTTTCTGGTAGAAAGTCGGCAGGCTGCTGAGATCGCCTCCACTGCCGCACCCGAGAAACTTCTACCGGCGAGGCTTGCCGGACAACCTCCAAGCGTGTAGGAGGAGCCGCTCTGGGCACGGGTGGAAGAGAGCCTGTCAGGGCTGCTTGATCATTGTGGGCGGGGTGGGGAGCTCCAGGGGCGGGTCCGTCGCTAGAACGAGGAGGTCTGTGGTCCAGCTCTTGGTCCAACTGAAGGGGGCCACCAGAAGGAGAACCGCGGAGCATCCCTGAAGTTTCCGCAGGATTTTGGGCACCAGGACGGACGGGGGGTAAGCGTAAGCGACCAACCGTCCCAAGGGATGGAGAGCGCATCCACCGCCCAGGCAAGAGGGTCTGGTACGGGCGAGACAAAGAGCAGGAGCTGCTTGTTCCACCTGGTGGTGAAGAGGTCGATTAGCGGCGTCTCCCACCACGTGCAGATCAGGCGAAAGATGTCCGGGGCACAGGGACCACTCTGTGTGGAGGAGCTGACTGCGTCGGGACAGGGAGTCCGCGAGGACATTTAGGCGGCCGGGGATGTGGCGGGCCCGGAGTGCAAAGCCATGGTCCCTGCACCAGAGCAGGAGATGGTAAAGGCACAGCGAGGGTGAGCAAGTGCCCCCCTGGTTCTGTATGTAGGCCACCACCGTCGTGTTGTCCGAGAGGACTAGGACCTCTTGGCGTCCCAGAGTCTCCTGCCAGGCGCTGAGGGCTAGCCACACCACTTTCAATTCCAGCCAGTTGATGTGCTTGCCGGTGAGGTCCTGGGGCCAGAGGCCCGAGGCAGAGATGAAATCCGGAAGCAGGTGCGCTCCCCAACCCGACTGGCTCGCATCGGTGCAGATGGACCACCGGGGCGGAGGGGAGTGCAGGGGCACGCCCGACGCCAACCACAACAGGACCGCTTCAAACCCTGCCCTTGGCGCGGTTCTCCAACCTGACCCGGAAAACCCGTTTCCTCCTGGCCCTCGCCACTGCGTCCAGCATGAGCGAGCTACATGCACTCTTGGTGCGTCCCGCCTGTTTGCAGTTTCGGTCCGATGGCTCGGCGCAGCTCCTCACCGACCCGTCCTTTCTGGCCAAGAACCGGCCTCCCTCGGCCACACCCCAGGTGCTCAGCCCCGCTCGGACGAGTCGGAAGGCAGGGTGGGGGGGGGACCAATGTAAGGCTTGCCGGCCCTGCTTCAATGGAGTGGGTTGGGGGGGGAGGGGTAAATCTCGCCTGCCCCGCTCAGAGGCCTTGGAGCAGGAGGTGGGGGGGGGGGAGTCTGAAGCTCGCCGGCCCCGCTCGGAAGCCTCAGAGCGTGGGGAGGTAGGGGGGAAGGAGCGTCTCTAAGGTCTGCATAGAAGGGACGCACTTACGTGGGAGCCGCAAGGCCCAAACGACAGAACGCAGGGGAGCCAGACGCGCCGACGCACTGACGACATCCGTGCTGGAGCGCCGCGGGGAGGTCCCATAGAAAACGGGGTTGCTGGGCGGAGCTGCTGGGGCCGGGAAGGACGCTCCCGCCGGTAGAAGTTCCAGAGCTGAGACCAACGTTCTTCCCTCCAAGCGGCACACACATCACACGTCCGACCAGAAGCGCAGCCCGAACACGGGAGGCAGACCTTGTGGGAGTCTGTGGGTCACTGAAAGTCCCCGCATATAGTAATGCCAAAAATACTATAAATAGCATGGATAGATTAGGTGCTATGTGTCAGTCTATATGCTCATGCTTTTATATTGTACTTTCAGGTGCTGAGTCAGATCCCTGACTATCACAAGAACACATTCCACTACATCTGTGAGTTCCTGAAAGAAGTACTCAAGAGCTCAGAGAAGAATGGGCTGGACATCAAGTTTGTTGGTAAGTCCCAAATAACTAATGAACAAATTGTTGGTAAGTCAACATTTTTTAAAAACTTTATTGAGTACTGATCTTAACTCATTCAGCCCGGTGCACGTATTTCCCAAATTTTGGAGGCGTCATCTAACGACTATGCACCTGTTGCAGGAGATGGATCGACCATGATAATTCAAGGGCAGTGCCAGATTAGCTTGGCGCCGACAGGCGCCAAGCTAATCTGGCACTACCCTTGAATTATCATGGTCGACCCATCTCCTGCTGTAGTGCGTCAGGGCTGAATGGGTAACCCTTTGCGTGTCAAGAGCAGTTTTGGCACGACAGGAATCATCACAACACAAACTACTGCCCACGCGCAAAGGGTTAACACCACCTACATTGATATTTGTTCCCCCAGCAAGAGGTGCGAACTCCAGAAATAGCATGTAGAAATTGTAGCGAACGATCCACCCACAAACTCTGGTCAGGTGTGTGCGGTGTGCTCCCAGCACATTGTGCATACCCCGATTGCATCAGCACTTTGAAAGAGTGTCTGCTACCAGGGGGATGGAGGATGGAATGGGCAACGGGAATCTCTTTATGTTTTGGGTGACACAGGGTGATATAATATATACTGATGAGCAAAAGAAATGCGCCATTTTTGGAATCTTCCAAAAGTGGTGCACTAGTAAAACCTATTTTAAGCAGCCATAAGAGTAAAGTGGTGTGAAAAGTAAAGTGTGTGAAGAGACGTGTGCTCAAGTGCAAGAGAAGATCAAAAAGTGTCTGCCATCTGGAAGATCATCATTTAGGTGGCTACAGTCACCAAAATAATGGTTTTTAACTCTTTTAGCCTCGGGACCCTGCAGCAGGAGATGGATTGATCATGATATTCAGGGGTAGTGCCAGATGAGCTTGGCGCCTTCAGTCTATCCGTTGCTGATGACATTGGTAATGAAAATTACACGAGGGTGAAATAACAATGTACGGCAATGTACAATAATGGAGTCCTGCTCAAATGCTTACAGATACGATTTAGTAATGAGGCGAGTGGCACATGTATTGGTAGACGTTACCCATTTGTCTTGTGTTTTATGCATTACACTTTAGAAAGGAGATCGACCATGATATTTCAAGGATGATGCCAGAACATCTTGGCACTGCTAGGTGCCAAGCTGTTCTGGCACCACCTGTGAACTGTTATGATTGATCTATATCTTGTAGTATGTATGGGCTGAATGGGTTTACGTTTGCTCACCTCAGCAGTTCTATTAATAATATAATATAGTTGAGGTAGCAAATTGAACATGATAGTTCAAGGATGATGCCAGAAGAGCAAGGTTCAGCCAAGCTGCTCTGGCACCACTCCTGAACTATCATTTTTTCTTCTCCACCACAGCTGCCATATTTGGGGAAGTGATAATGAGAGCCCCATCCTCTGTCGGCCGAGAATCATTAGGAAACGTGCGTGCTCGCAAACATCGACAGCAAGAAGAAGAGGCAAAGAAAGCAGCATTCATGTACCATTTTCTATCAAACGACGTCCTCGGCTGATTCTAGAAGACGAACATGGGCAGCCTTTATCTGTGATCACAGGCGTTATAAGTGTGTGCAAAACAGGAAACAGTTTAACTCATTCAGCCCGACGCACGTATTTCCCAAATTTTGGAGGCGTCATCTAACGACTATGCACTGTTACAGGAGATGTATCGACCATGATAATTCAAGGGTAGTGCCATGAATTATCATGGTCGACCCATCTCCTGCTGTAGTGCATCAGGGCTGAATGAGTTAAAACTGTGTGATTGTCGATGAAATTTGCTAGAAGTTGCCATTCAGTTGTGATGGATTGATTGACCATGCTGTTGTGTGTATAAAGGATTTACTATGAAGATGTGTGTATAAGTCAGTCAGACTTGAATGAAGAGCCATGAGATGGACTGCGGATGTGTCTGTGCTGGCCTGTGATTACTGTATAGCTTCAAGCCATAAGGTCCAGCATCACAGACAAGGACGCCCATTGTCCACTCAGGCCTAGCAGTTTATAGCAGTGGAAAGATTGTCAAAGTAGGATCTGTCAGTACAATTGGTGTTTGCTCTGGAAAGGTTTATTTTTCAGGCCTGACTGGGCTGGTTTGGGATTTTGTGAAGCAAAGACTTGACAAGCATTTAGAGCGAGTTGGAGGAGACTTTTCGCAGATTAATCCCCTTGCACATGCAGCCACTGGTATTGTTTACAGTATTGGTGGTTGCATGCACAAGAGGGTTAAAGCATACCAACACTGTGTATAAGCAACTATAGCATTTCCTGGGGGGTGTTATAGTGGCCTATGTATGGTGGGCTTTAAGTATGAAGTGTGTGTAGGGATTTGCTTGTAACGTAGTGATTCCATTTCAAACTGCCTTTGGCTGGACTGAACTCTCTACTGCGTAGGGCCACAGCTTTTTCTCCTACGGACTTGGCCTTTTTGTTTTTGAAATCTTCATTTTGATCATCCCCCCCACCTCTCCATCTGCCACCATCCGCCAGTACTGTCCTGATGGTTGTGGGGCAAAGGGGATAAGACATGCAACCCCAGATCAACACTCCATCTCTCGTGACTAATAACTGCAGTGCTACTGGCTTCACTCAATTGATGCATCATGTGAGCTGCTACCGCAGAACCTTGGACATCTCTCTCGTTTCTGTATTGCACTGGGGGAAATATGTTCAAGTCACTTTTCGAGACTCAAGGATTGGATGTTTGTGCAACGATATGACATTGGCAAGTTTTCTGGTTCTTGACTTGACCGATTACACCCTGAGGATGATTAATTAAAAATGTGCTTACCATTCTATGAAGGCTATGTCACGGATTAGGAGATAGATCAACCATTTTAATTCAAGGGTGATGCTAGAATGGCTTGGCGCCTGAGGCGCCAAGCTATTCTGGCACTACCCTTGAACTATCATAGATTTATGTCAAGCAATGGGTGTATCAGGATGAAAAGGGTTAACATAGGAACATTCTTCTGCATGCAGCCATCAGTACCGAATGCAATACCAGTGGCTGACACTGCCAGGTTTCCGAACACCCAATGCAAGAGGCCTAGACCTTCAGGAGCCCACACACATGTGGCTCATGAAGATGTATGTCTCTAGCTGGTTACATTTAGATTTGAGTTCCTCCCTTGTACATAAAGCAACTGCTTTACACATGGCCAGTTTCCATTGTTTCAGATTTCGTTCATGGGTATTAACAGTGAAGGGATTAGGTGATAGCACATCACAGATGCTAATCCATTCTGCCCCAGGAGCAGTATCCCAGATTTGGAAGTTGCCTTCTGAAGAACTGTATTACAGTTCTAGGGACAGATCAAGCATGATAGTTCAAGGGTGGTGTCAGAATAGCTTGGCGCCTATCGGTGCCAAGCTATTCTGGTACCTCCCTTGAACTATCATGCTCAATCCATGTCTTGCTGTGGTGTGTTGGGGCTGAATAAGTTAATAGGCCATGTATATATGTACGGACTAAATCCTCTGTAGCGGATAGGTGTTAGTGTGCAATGTCTGTCTGCAACTTAATTTCCGCAAAAGTCGTACTTAATGAACTCATCGATGCATGAAGTGGTCACATTGTGAAATTCGCATGGAATACTATACATCACTTTGCTGCTTTTGTTGTTACTGTTTTATATTGTAGGCAACATAATTAAGACCATATACCAAGGTTAATCACATTTTTCAAACAATTATCACTTGCACATTTAACATTCAGCCTGCTTGAAAATATTTCCTCTGCTTTGTTTAGTATAGGAATGTAAGCAACTTAAAAAAAAAGTATCCAGACCAAAAAGGTGACTGCCAAACATGTGACGGAAAAAGAAACAGTTGTAACTGTCATTTCTAAGCGTGTTTCTTTCATCTTGTTTGTTTTTTGTTTTGTTTGTTTTTTTGAGTGACAAATAAGAAGTAAACTGTCCTGAACGAAATTAGCTGCAGAGTACAAGACTGTTCCTTATTGCTCGTGCTTGAAACCGAAGAATGGCAGTAACGTAGTGAGATGACCAACAGTGATAAACCTGCTTGTAAAGTGAACAGACGTGTGCTGTGAGTATACAGTGTATGCACGGAAAGGGTACCTTGAACTTATGTGTACAGGTCTGTGATTTTCGACCTTGCGGCTGGAAGTAGTGAGGTCCAGTTTCACAGAACAGCAAAATAAATGATCTGACTTTCGATTTCAGTCATCTTCATGCACGATAACCCCTTAACTCGTTCTACCCAAACACTGAAATCCCCAAATTTTGCCGTTGTCCTCTGAAGAATGCATTGCATTGCAGGACACAGATCGACCATGATAGTTCAAAGGTGATGCCAGAATAGCTTGGCGCCCACAGGCGCCAAGCTATTCTGGCATCGCCCTTGAACTATCATGGTCGATTGATATCTTACTGTGGTGTGTCTGGGGCAGAATGAGTTAACCCCCATGGTCGCATTTCACACATTTTAGCCCACTATGTACCAAATTGCAAGAGATGGATCAATCATGATGATTCAAGGGTGGTGCCAGATTAGCTTGGCATCTGTTGGTGCCAAGCTAATCTGGCTCTACCCTTGAATTATCATGGTCGATCTATCTCGTACTGTAGAGCTCTGGAGCTGAACGGGCCAAAATGTGGCTGGTAATGCACATCACCTGTTTGAAATGAACTCTCCAGCTTCTAATGCCAGTTGCATCAGTGACCACACCACAATATAATGCGCCAGTTGACCATTTTGTGCATTGAGCTACAGGGCTGTCAACAGCACTGGTGGCTGCATGCACAGAGGGGTTAATACAATTATTACTTAGAAGATTTGAGCGAAACCTTTCAGAGTTTTGATGGGTTAATATTGTGCCAAATACTGTACATGTATTCGCTGAGGCTTGTCATTGGAAGTATGAGATAATGAATCGATGAATCTTTATTTTACAACGTTAAAGATATTAACAGTGCCATAGGCAATGCCATTTTTCAAACCTGCCGTTATGTTGTTGAGAAGGTGAGCTTGACTGTCAACCACACTTCCTAAATGATGTCATTTGCATGTTCATTCCATTGTATTCTGTGTTGTGCATGCTTTGGCGTAAGTATTGTAACCCTTTGGTTGTTGGTAGCACTTTGTGTTGAGGTGATTCTTGCAGGAATTGCCTAGACAAAAAAAAACTACTGACATCCAAAGGGTTAATATATATATATATATATATATATATATATATATATATATATATATATATATATATATATATATATATATATATATATATATATATATATATATATATATATATATATATATATATATATATATATGCTTCAGCAAAAGTAATTTCATGATATTCTTATTACATTCATGTGCACCCTTTGAAACTCCATATGAAATATTGTAACATATTATGTAAGGAATATATTATGCAAAGCAAGCGTGTGCATGTGAGTGTGTGTGCATTTGTTCGTGTGCGTCAGTGCGCACTCACTACATTTTCTGAATTTTTACTGACAGGGCTGGTGTAACAATCATTGTACATGTACCTTTAATTGTGTTTGTTATTTTCAAAAGGCAATCATGGATTAACGTATCATTGAATATCATTATTGTAGGTTTTGTTGTTTACTGCCAGGCATCATGACAGTTGGTTTTTTGGTTCACATGTTATAGCAAAAATGAATCTATGTACTGGGCCATCCATCATCCCTGTCTATCTTCTGTCAGTAAGACCTTTCTGCACATACTAAATTGGATGACCCTTTGGAAAGAACAATGGTCACAGGAGGTCAAGAAATAGGTTAACCCATATCATACTGAGGCTAAAAGCTTCAAATTTGTACATTGCCATATGCGAGCTACATTATAGTACTTACAGATAGAATATAGACCAATGGCTTTAGTTCATGGGTGGTGCCAGAATAGCTTGGCGCCTAGAGGCGCCAAGCTATTCTGGCACTACCCTTGAACTATTTTGGTCAAACTTATTTCACACACTGTATTCCGAATGATAATGGTTAAAAAAGATGTTTCATCTCAAATACTATTTTCAATTTCACACCCAAACTTGATGCAGAGATGCCTGATGGCAAGACCTTTCTATTGCATACTAATTTGTATGACCCCTCGGAAATGTCAACAGTCACAAGAGGTCAGCAAATATGTGCAAAATGCCAAGCTTTTGGTGGAATTTTAGTTTTGGATCATCATACACGTGAGCCATTGTTTTCCATGGTGTATGCTTGTTTGTTTTTTGGGGGGGGCTCACATGCAATAGTGAAAGTGAGTCTATGCACTAGCCAGTGGTCTAGCGTCTGTCTGCTGTTGTCCCACATCCATTGGCTGTTATCATAGCTGTATTTATTGCTACAGTTTATGTATTTATTCATCAGGTTTATTTATTCCTTCACCATTTTATGAACGAAGAGGTATTTATTCTAAATTCTTAGCTAGTCTCTTTTGTTGCCCAACTTTTTTACTGTTGGTGTTGCATGTTATATTAATTCAAGAAATGTGTAATGTTCTGTAACTTTGGACCTTACAGTTTGGAGCCATCAGGTCCCAAATAACAGACCAGCACACAACAATACAAGTATCAGTAAATGACTACATTTTCCTGAATTCCAGACTGTTTTTTTCCCTCGGTCTTTGTGAGAGATGAGATGTCATTTTCCACAACTTTTCTGTAGTTTTGCATCGCCGCAGAAAGATGTTGTGTACGCATTTAAATACTTGTGAACTGATCTGTGATTTTGGACCTTACAGCTTTGACTTGTAAGGTTTAAAGTCACAGACCAGTTCACAATTAACTAACTCCCAGAGCGAAATGACTTCCATTCAAGAATATTCATATGTGACATCTTGCTTTCTGGGCTTTTTATGAGCAGCTGATATTTCCTCTACTGAGACAGTTCAGCTTTTTCCTGGGACCTTTTTGTTTAAACTTGAGGACAGTTGTGTGTTTCATCTGCTTCCCTTCCAGATTCACAGTGATGCTGTCGATTATCTGACTTGTTGATAGTACGTCGCTGTGTGTGAATGTGACAGAGTGCTGGTGTTCAGTGTGAATGAGAGGTTAAATTGTTGTAATGTATGCGCAGGCCAACTGTCGCTTGATACTGCAAAACTAATCATGTTAAAGATGGAACACTATACATATGCCAATATCTATCTTAACTCTCCCACTTTACGGTGTTGTGAACTGATTTCATGATGATGATACATTGAAAACATTTTTGGCATGTTCTTATGGTCTTTTCTTCATCTTGGTACTTGAAACATGTGCCGGTCTGTGATTTTGGACCTTGTGGCTTTGAGCCGCAAGGTCCAAAATCACAGACCAGTACATTTATCTCTTTTCTTTTTTCACAAGGGCACCTGTAGTCACAGCTGATACTGTTGAAATCGTCACACAGCATATATACAAGCGTATATACTTCAGTTCTTTAGTGACCCATCACTTTCCACCAACATGTAGCATGCATTTTACCCTTGTCAAAAGATGCAATTAATTTACTCACTTGTGAATGGCCCTGATTATCACTGGGTGTAGTCTTCTAAACATTTCCCCGATTCCATGGAAGTTTTGTACTTTAAAATTATCTTGGTGACCCTTAACATGTTTCAAGATGCATTTCTTTTTGCAACCAATAACTCTTTTGTACTCGAAGAACAAGCATGTTCAGATGTGTCTGTTTGTTGTCAATCTTCTCCACTTTTTCCCTACTCAGCAATAATGATAATGATTGTATGTCATTTTTTGGAGTGAGACTTGTTTAAAAAAAAATGTGTGAATTGTTCTGCAAATCTGTTTTGCATTCAGTTTTAGTCTTGATACATGATGGCTGTAGATTTTGGCAAGTGTGAGATGTAGTACAGACTGTTTTGAGCAACACTTTTTTTCTTTGCAAGAAAACTTGGTCTTATCTCATTATAGACAAATGGCACCCGGATACGCGGCTTCAGCCGTGTGACCGGATGCTCTTCGTCTTGAATGAGTTAAGAGACAGGTGCCATCAGAAGAAATGTCTTGAAAGGCAAACACCGTCAGCTGTCATTGATCTTTAATGACAGGTGATCTCTCCGCAGGGTGGTCGCTCTGAACGTGTTCTGCAGTACATCATTGCAATTTACAAAGTAGTGTTCTACGGTAGTCAGCCAAGAATGAACACAACACGTAGTAGAAATAGATTTAGCAGTGAATATGCGTGTGAGTGCAGTCACCCACATTTTTTACAGTACCAGAGGCTGCATGCACAAGGAGTTTAACCCATTCAGCCCTGACGCACTACAGCAGTAGACGGGTCGACCAAGATAATTCAAGGGTAGTGCCAGATTAGCTTGGCGCCTGTCGGCGCTAAGCTAATCTGGCACTGCCCTTGAATTATCATGGTCGATCAATCTCCTGCATCTGGTGCATAGTCATTAGATGACGCCTCCAAAATTTGGGAAATATGGCCATCGGGCTGAATGAGTTAAACTAATGGAATTTGCCATGTCTCTAGATGGAGTTTGTGGAAAAGACTTTTCAGTCCTCTAGAAGGAAACCTAATTGTGATTATTATTGTAATTTAAACGCTTTCAGTGTGCACGTGGGTGTGATATTATTGTATGATTTGCTCGTATCTGGCATATTTGTAAGGGCAGTGTCTGCTTTCAATAAGGGCCATTTATAATTGTGTGCTAGTCTGGGATGTTGGCCCTTATGGCTTAGTGCCGTAAAGTGCATCTTCACCCAAATAGCACACACATTTGTAAAATGAATATGTATACAAACGTTTAAGATCGAACCACACTTTAATTACCAGTTGAATTTAATGGATGTATCCCACTCCCATGTATATCTACATTTTGTTTTGTTAACCCCCACACAAGGGACTGTTAACCCTTTGGGTGTTGGTAGCGGTTTAGTTGCGATAATTCCTGTTGGAATCATCGTGACAAAAGCCGCTACAGACACCCAAAGGGCTAACCGTTTCAGACCGATTTTGTTAACCTCCACACAAGGAATGTTTACTGTTCCAGACCCATCGTCAAGTCAGATTTTGTAAGTGTTCTCTAGTGGGTGTGCCAGCTGAAGGAGGGAATCGACCATTATTTGAAGGGTAGTGCCTCATTAGTTTGGCATTTGGGAAGGCACCAAGCTAACCAAACAGTGCCCTTTAAGTTTCATAGTCAGGTCATCTCCCACTGTATTTTTTTTTTTTTATTTTTTTTTTTAAAGGTTAATAGTAGTTAATGTATGTTTTTGTTTCCACTACCCTAACAGGATTGTTTCTACTTTAAACAATTTTAGAACGGCTTTCCCATGAATGGGAGAAATGTATGATGGCTGTGTACCATCTGTTGGAGATTGTTCAGCTATGATAGTTCAAGGGTAGGGCCAGATTAGCTGGGCACCTTTCACAGCACCAAGCTAATCCGGCACTACCCTTGCCTTGTCATGGCCGATCCATCTTCCACTGCGGTGTCTTTATAGTGATTGTGTTAAACAACTTGAAGTTAATTAGGTGGGTTTAACACCGAGCAAGCGACAAAGGCCATCTCACGGCGGGTTAAACAACTTGAAGCACTTGGGGATGTTCGTGTTGTAGCATCGGTCATGATTTTGTGATTACACACACATACAGAATATTTCATCAGACGCAAAGTCGCATGTCAGTACGTGTACAAGTCATGACTGGTCTTGACCTACTGTGATAAATATCTGTTTGTATTTCTGGCATTGTTAACCCTCCTTGTCCAAGCAGCCACCATTACTGTTCACAGTACCGGTGGCTGCATGCTTAACCCATTTAGCCCCGACGCTCTACAGCGGGAGATGGACTGACCATGCTAATTCAAGGGTAGTGCCAGATTAGCTTGGCGCCTGAAGGCGCCAAGCTAATCTGGCACTACCCATGAATTAGCATGGTCAATACATCTCCTCCAACCGGCACATGGTCGTTAGCGTGACGCCTTCAAAATGTGAGAGATGCAGCCGTGGGATTATAATTATGAGTTAAGGGGGTTAAAGAGATAAGAAACTGTGAAGTCCACGAGGAGAGTTTGTATCTTTAGTTAATATTTTTTATTTATAGATATTGAGGGTGAGGGTGGGGGGGGGGGTGTCATGAATTAAATTAATAATCAACTTATTAAATGTATACACCAGTTACAAGTAATTTTCAGTGTCCTAATGCCTGCTGCTCTTCAGATTTTCAGTATTAATCACTTTTGTGTAGGGCGTGTCACTAGACCTACATTTTAATCCTTTGGCTGTCAGTAGCGCCTTCACTCGTGATGATTCCTGAAGGAATCATCGCCACTGAAAGCGCTACCGACAACCAAAGGATTATTTCACACTCACAGCATATCAGTGTCAGATACCGTTGAGTGTACTTGTCGAAGGGATTGTATCTATGTTCAGGTACTCGGAGAGAATGTTTTCAAATGCTGACTTTACTTACTTGCTGTAGATGCATTTGAATACTCGGCTGTGAATTGCCTTTTCACGGAGGATACTTGTAAGAAAACATCAGCTTTTAGCACTCGCTTTGGCTTGTTCGCCTCATTGTCCCTGCCGCTTATAATTGTACAGGCTTAAGATAATACATCGCTTGAATTTTGGAATCAGTGCTAAGCACTGCATACTAGGTGTAGGAGATGGATCGACCATGATAAATCAAGGGTACTGTTAAATTAGATTAGCTTGGCACCTATGGGCTCCAAGCTAATCTGGCAGTCCCCTTGAAGTGTCATCAACGCATCCCTGCACCTACGGTTAGGAGTGGAACATGCTTTTTTAGCGACAGTTTTGACAGGGGTCCTTTTTTGCGTTTCTTTATATTGTATATTAAAGGTGGGCATTTAATTCGTTCAGCTCGACGGCCGAATTTCCCAAATTTTGGAGGCGTCATCTAATGACTGCACCATTTGCAGGAGATGAATCGACCATGATAATTTAAGGGCAGTGCCAGATTAGCTTGGCGCCGACAGGCGCCAAGCTAATCTGGCACTACCCTTGAATTATCATGGTCGACCCGTCTCATGCTGTAGCTCGTCAGGGCTGAATGGGTTAAAAGTATCCTAGGTCACAATTGTTTTCGGCAGATACGATAAATTTAATGCATAATATTCAGTTTGAAATTTGTACTGGTCCATGATTTTGGACCTTGCGGCTTGCAGCTGTAAAGTCCAGAATCACGGGCCAGCACACACACTGTGACCAGTTTCTGACATTGGTCAGACGAAGGTTGAAGAGAATGTAAATGTATATTGTTTCTCTTACGCTGTTGTCTGGGTTTTTAACCCTTTGGGTGTCGGTAGCACTTTTAGTCGCGAGGTGACTCCTGCAGGAATCACCTCGCGACTAAAAGCGCTTCCAACAGCCAACGGGTTAAAGACACCCCTTACAATACTTGGGACGTTTGTAGGTCAGATGGCAGAGCGTTGTACCGCGCTTGCCCTAAAGATCATGAATTTAGCCCCGGGAGTCGATCAAAATTCGTTGAGGCATGTGCCGGTGAGAATTGAAACCACCTGTGTGATGGCAATTAACCTGTTACACCCTGAGGCAGATTAACTTGAAAAAATTGTCCTATTGTCTGAGGAAGGCTACATTACAGATTAGGAGACATATCAACCATTTTAGTTCCAGGGTGGTGCCAGAATAGCTTGGTGCCTCAGGCGCCAAGCTATTCTGGCACCACCCATGAACTATCATAGTCAAACTTATTTCAAGCAATAGTCTATCAGGCTGAAAAGATTTAAGACGTAACTTTTTCCAGACAACGCACTGACCTGTCAAAATGTTGCTAAAGTAGGATAAGAGGGTACTGGATATGTTACTTTATGTGTGTAGACCTACACTCCTCGGGCAAGAAGCGCAGATCCGCATGCGCCCCTGCAGTAGTAGGGGCGCATGAGAACTTCTGTCTCTTGCTGACTCAACCCAAGAACATGTGGTCTCAGTTGTTACGGGGATATGTTAGTGTATCACACAATGTCTAGGTACAAACCACAGGGTTCACGTGTCTGTACATTTATCAATGTAATGTCTGCTGAATAAAAGTCGTGAGTCAGATTGTCAGCGAATGCCCTATATTTTTTTCCCCCGATTGTCTTGTGTACTTTTTTCATTTTGTTTTTGGGTTGGCTGTTTTTTGTCTTGTGTGTAAGAAAATGCAGATGTCAGAATTTCTCAGTTTCAGATGGTGTACAGCAGAACCCGTTTTGAGCGATCACCTGTCAAAGACCGTCATTTAGGTGGCTGTAGCTGTGACTGTGGCTGTGGCCACCTAAATGATGGTCTTTAATGACAGGTGACGCGTTTCGCCCCACAAGACTTTTCTCAGGAAAGCACATGTCTTAATACCACTTTCAAACAAAGGTGGTTGATCACAACTGCTCTACTGTATCCACAAGCATTTCAGATTCGCTGCTAGAGAGCCTCGTTTGCCCGAGGCACACGAAATCCCGCAAGAGGCGGTGATCGTTCATTGAAAAGCCCGTGTCAACGGATTCGCATGAGGATCTTTGTTTCAAGAACTTACTTATTGGATGTTACTCGCTGTGCTATGGAAGTGCAGGGGTTAACTCATTCGAGACGTGCTGTAACAGGATACGCATGAAGCCGCGTATCCGGATGCAGCATGTCACGAATGTGTTAATCTGACGTCTGCAGTTTCCATAAACTGTGATGGGTTTGTCTTTTTCTGTGATTCGCCCAGTGCAGTCAAAGATCCTATGTAGGATCTTTGGTGCATTTGAGGAGATATTAACTGACCAGTCTGGATCATTTCCTGAATGAATATTAACCATTTGCATGTCGGTAGCAGTTTTTGTCGCGATGATTCCTACACGAATCATCACGACAAAAACCGCTACCAACACGCAAACAGTTAATGTGTTCAGGTTTTATGAACCAAACAGATACATTGATAACAGACAATGCTATCATTTCACCACACATGATAATTGACTCGGTGTTGTCGAATCCTGGGGTCTTATGTGCACGTCAGAATAACTTTCAGTTCATCTTCAATGGTTCAGTTTCAAATGTCTGTGGGTTAGTCGAACGTGGTGTGTTTAAGCACACCCTACGACATTCTTCCAGAAAATAAATTCTACCTTGCACAATGAGTGAATAATTCTGAGTCTCCAAATAAAAGCCATTTGAACGGACTTATCCAAGGTGCGGACAAGCCCCGGTCTCCACTATACTTTCTCTGTACGCGCACTCGAACCGGAAACATTATTTTTTTGTGTGAAATTAAATTATTTTTCCGATCACTTCACCAAAAAGCAACCAGACCTACTAAACAACAGACTCAATGTCTTCTGTTGGTGAGGTCACTCATAGACGACATTTTGATGCAAAAGAATAACACCACATACAGAATATCTTTTAAGGCCTTTTTTTCCATCATAAAGAACAACATTTTTTTTTCGAAAATTCAAAAGTTATAGTTCAAAACTGGGCAGAGAGAATTAAATGGCAATGGGGGCCTGGCAAATCTGAGTCGAGTAAACACTTTTCGTGGACTCGCCTCTTCGATTAAAAAACGGCAAAGAAAAAGAAACGCTACGCATGCCGGCTGGTACGCGGCGCGCTTTTTGCTTGGGAGATATAGTCCATGACGTCAAAGGTCAGACAGTACCAGTGTCAGTCCCATGAGAGTGCTTAGTCCTGCGCAAGCCACTAAGCACGTTGCTCCGGTATCGCGGATCACTTTGCTTTGTGGTTGCACAGGACTAGCGGTAAGCTCATCCAGGCAACTGAGCCAGGGGTCTGACTGACCGGTACACACTGGTTGTCTCCATTCATTCGCTACCGCTATCAGCGGGACCAGTGTATTACCGGTGATGCGAGTTGATAAAAATTCTTTTCGTGCTACTACATGTAAAAACACAAAAGTCAAAAACACTTCTTCGCATTATTCCGGCTGATCAACCTTATGAACACAATTATCAGTTATATCATCCTCTCCGTTTGTGAAAAAAATGGATGGTTACTGGACAGATTAGTCAAAGAAAAGCTAATAGAATTTGGGAGTTTAACATCATCTAACCCTTTGGGTGTTGGTAGCGGTTTTTGTTGTGATGATTCCTGTCGGAATGATCGCGACGAACACTGCTACCGACGCCCAAAGGGTTAAAAGATTCTGTCCCTGACACTGAGCTCAATTCAAGTTAACGACAACAGACGATTTTCACATTTTGAGGTTTTAGTATGCTACTTCAAACTTGTGCGAATTCAGCTTTTGATGAACCGTTAAAATAAGGACTCGCAATTTCGAAGTAGACCGGCACCGACTGACAGAATTAGTTAAAGTGTTGGCGCCAAAAAAAAAAAAAAGCCCTTCTGCAATGCTTTTGGCGTCAGACACACGCACACTGCGTTTGTTTTCACAACCATCTCACCTTTCTATGGTTAACCCCTTTGTACCATTAACAAAAGCTTTAGATGATCCGTGCATTTACAAAATCGTTGTGATCGTGTCTTTTACTAAAAAAAATGTTACAACCATTAATTATGTTATTTCATCAGTCGGACGATGGTTTGTGGTGTGACATATGGTGAACTTGCGATCTTCAGTGAGCGTTGACCTGTAAGATAAGGAAAGAACTGTTTTAGAATTTTGTCATACAGCACAATAGAAGTCGATGGCCTGGATATGAGAAACAGATGTAGACACTCTCGGCTAGCAAGAGGCATATATTCTCACGAGTCCCTGCGGCTGCAGGGGCTCATGAGAACCTATGCCTTTTAGTGCAAAAGACTGGGCATGTCGTGAGTCGTGAGCTTGGTCGTGTGTCGCTGTCGAGTTTTTACACGGTTACTGATCTGAAAGAGGTTATCGGTTACCTAAAAGAGGTTACTTTGAGACATTTTTTAGAACCGTTTTGCAGGAGACAGTGACGCCAAGGTACTAGTACAATAATCCCGTCACTGCCGAGTACATCGAACACGCCGCGGATCCAACTACAAGAGACATAGATCCTCATGAGCCCCCGCAGCTGCGAGGGTTCAAGAAGACCTATGCCTCTTGCTGACACCGCTTCGAATGTATGTTCCTGGGACGGCTGGGGCTCTTAACCCATTCAGTCCGACGCACGTATTTCCCAAATTTTGGAGCGTCATCTAACGACTATGCACCTGTTACAGGAGATCGATCGACCATGATAATTCAAGGGTAGTGCCAGATTAGCTTGGCGCCGACAGGCACCAAGCTAATCTGGCACTACCCTTGAATTATCATGGTCGACCCATCCGCTGTAGTGCGTCAGGGCTGAATGGGTTAACCCATATCATACTGAGGCTAAAAGCTTCAAATTTGTACACTGCCATATGCAAGCTACATTATAGTACTTCCGTACAGATAAGGATATAGACCAATGGCTTTAGTACAAGGGTGGTGCCAGAATAGCTTGGCGCCTAGAGGCGCCAAGCTATTCTGGCACCACCCTTGAACTATTTTAATCAAACGTATTTCACACACTGGTGTATTCCGAATGATAAGGGTTAACACAGGCTACCCCAGGACCGAAATCCCCAAATTCAGTTTGAAGTTGCCCTCTAAAGGAGTGTATTACAATTCCAGAGAAAGATCGAGCATGATAGTTCATGGGTGGTGCCAGAATACTCAGCTACTCTGGCACCACCCTTGAACTATCATGCTGGATCCGGCATGTCTTGCTGTGGCGTGTCGGGGCTGAATGAGCTAAAGTGAGCAGTTGAATTAGCGAAGATCGCAGAAAACAGTCTGTGCGTCAATTTGCACTGAGGTTTAACATGGCAGATGACCCTAGGGTATTTTACACACAGTCTACTACGATCATAGCAAGGTGGGATATGATGGCACACGCCTGGATAAAACAACACTGACTTTTCATAGGCCCCGACAGCACTCGTTCTATGTATACTGCGTAAACCGCTTCGCTTATAAATAACAAACTTCGGGTGTAACAACAACCCCAGTAGCAAACGTCTTCGGGCCCGCGACGGCCGCAGTGGGCCCGCGCATAGCCATGCGCGGGCCCACTACGGCCGTCGTGAGCCCGAGGACCTTCGCTTACTGGTGAAGAATCGGTCCCCTCGGCGAGTTGTTATTTCGACTTTTATTGTAGACTGAAAGCGAGCCGCCGCAGTGTAAATTAATAAATTGTTCATTAAACTTTAAATGTTTACTTTAAAAAAAAAATGTTTTAACCCTCTTTGCTCCTACCGGATTATAAGTGGTCGACATCTAGATCTCGGACGAGCCAGCTGACCTAGTTCCAGGTGTTGCCAAAGATTTAAGAAAACGGCCTATCTTATCTTACCCCCCTTCCTTGCCAGTGTACGTACATGTTTGTTTCTGAAATCTTGGTTCACTCAACGACCAAAAGCCAGCACCGCCCAAGAAAACATGGATACAAATTGGTCTCAGCAAGAGCCATAGATCCTCGTGAGCCCCCGCAGTCTGCTCATCATTGCGGATCTATGTCTCTTGCAGTTGGATCGTGTTAACCTTTTCCTCGGCCGTGAAGGGGTAATACTGAATATAGGAGCATATTAAAATAATAAATTACTTTTAACCCATTCAGCCCTGAAGGATTACAGCAAGAGATGGGTCGACCATGATAATTCAAGGGTAGTGCCAGATTAGCTTGGCGCCTGTCGGCGCCAAGCTAATCTGGCACTGCCCTTGAATTATGGTCAATCCATCTCCTGCAACTGGTGCATAGTCGTTAGATGACGCCTCCAAAATGTGGGAAATACGTGCGTCGGGCTGAATGAGTGAAAGAATTAAGAAATGGATACGTGCGTCGGGCTGAATGAGTGAAAGAATTAAGAAATGGACTTATAAATAAAGATTTGAATTTCCAACAGTAGGAACATTTGCATTAGCCCAATTCGTAATACCTATTCACATGTTTAGAAAGTTCAACGCGAGAAATGCTCGTCTCTGTGGACAATGCTTCTTCTCAACCTTATGTCCTATAATTCGTGCTTTTGGTGGCAGTACCAAGTGGGTCTGATGGAAAGTACACCTGTAACCAGTATGGGCAGTTAGTCTAAGAACACAATGCAAATTTTAGCGTGTAATTTCGTATGTGCCAAGGTCTCGGTCAGTGCTGACTGCGTGATGTTTCTTCGAACTTTCCGAGTGGGAAATTTGCCACGTGCACTAGAAACGTGACAACCCTTTTGTGACGTCTTTATATAATATGCAAATTCGAGATTATCATACGCCAGGCCATTGCTGAAGTATCTGTTCGCAGCTTTTTTTTTTTTTTTTTTCCACGATCTAGTGATCTCGGCTTACCGATATATCGCGATAGTTGCTTGCCGATTATGTATATCCACACACTACCGATCGTTCAGTGCAGTTATTCTTTTCCCTTCAGTTTTTCTTCTTCACGAAAATGACCAACGATTAACACATTCTACCCCAGGACCGAAATCCCCAAATTTTGAAGTTGCCCTCTGAAGGACTGTATTACAATTCTAGAGACAGATCGAGCATGATAGTTTAAGGGTGGTGCCAGAATAGCTTGGCGCCTGTGGGCGCCAAGCTAATCTGGCACCACCCTTGAACTATCATGCTCGATCCATGTCTTGCTGTGGTGTGTCGGGGATGAATGAGTTAAGCTGAATTTTTTTGTTCACGAAAAACAGCTTGAGAGGTTGCAGAGGGATGCAGTTTTTCATACTTTAATTTCTTTGGTACAATGATTGTTAACATTTAAGAATACTGGACGGTCATTATTGCAGGCGCTTTCAACTAATTTTAATTTTAAGTCTATGAATCATGGCGCCGCAAACTGAACCCAACACGCATGCCTCACGTGAAATACACGCATTCACTTATATAAACATACGAGCGCTGCTGTTTAATGATTACTATTACACGTACTTTCAAATGTTATCAACATAGTTTGTCTGTTTGTTGTTGTTGTTGTTGTTGTTGTTGGTATTTTCTGTCTGTTATTTATTTTTGTTTCACGGTTTTTTCTTTGTGGTTTGTTTGTTTGTTGTAGTTGTTGTTGTGTGGGTTTCTTTAATTTGTGTGTGTTGTTGTTGTTGTTGTTTTTTTGGTGTGTGTGTGTGGGGGGGGGGGGATGGGGGGGGGGATGGGGTGGTGGTGTTCAGACCTTTTTCACTGTTTGGTGAGCAAACTTTGAAATTTCAACTTTCTGATTCGAGGTTACTAGATCGCTTTTGACGATTTGTAGAGGGTGCCCGATGTCTCAGTGGTTTTGCGGGTGTGAACACCATCCTCCATCTGCGAGAGGCACAGATCATGATCGGTCGCAGTTGTGGGGGAGCATAAAGATCTGTGCCTCTTGCTGATTCTGTGTACACGATTTGTGTCGATCTGCAGGATCAGCATCTTCTGCTCCACTGCCATGGAGATAGACCCCGACATCTTAAATCTCTGCCATTGAGTAGGCGAGACTGACAGGGGAAAAATCTCGTTTTTCATGATGTGTCGGGATTTACCGGGTCCGAAGTCGTTTTGCTACTGGGGGATGTCACAGGCTTGTCCGCCCTTCATATCTCAAATTGCCTCAGTTTCGTAGTTTACTTTTCATTTACCAAAACCTCTGTTGGAGGGAATCTGGAACCGTTGCCCCACCTTCAGACATGACCAGATCCTCTGGTGCAAAGAGAGGGGATACTTTGAAATTGTGCGCTACCGGATTTCTGGCAACACCAATGCGGTGGCTGAATCAGATATAAACCCCATTGGTCTGTTGACCTTTCTCTGACCTCACCTTCAGGTAAAAAACCGAAGTTTTTTACGGTTAAGGCTTGAGCGCTGCTGTGTGATTTTTTTATGCTACGGCCTAAAGCCATCAGGTCGAAAATCACACACCAGCACACATTTTTTTTTCGCTTGCTTTGTTTGCTTGTTTGTTTTTAACGTACATGTAATTACAGATGTACAAGTAATTTCACTTAGACTGATTTAAAATGAATTTAAATACATTTTCACATTTTACAAAAATAACTCTGCAGGCATACGGAATGTCTTTAGCTATGTATTTCATGTATGCATTCTTTTTCATTTTTGGGGGGATTTGGTCTTGGATTTGGATTATTTTCCCTAGTTTTAACTACCCAACGATTTGGCGTTGCGGGATTTTTTTTTCTCTCTCTCTAAATCCCAACATGCCTACCTTTGTTAGAGAACATATGGTTATATTTTTTGTACTTGTTATTGGGAGCATATTTCTTAAAGTTCAAAAGAAATGTGTATTTTTGTTTGTTTGGTTTGTTTAAACACCGCTTTGTCCAGCAAGGCAGAAAACTCTGCGGAATGTGCATTTTTATGGCAGTCTTTGTTTTACGCTTTACACCTGAGGTCACGTGGACTCAGTAAGTGCGTAGACGTGAAAAAAAAAAAAAAAGTACAATGTTTGACTGTAAGTAACAAGTAACAACTTTGTTTCCGAACTATGTATCTCGAGAAATCATCAGATGAATGCACGCACACACAACATAAGAACCCCACGTTGTCTCTCACGTTGAAATGCTAAAATTTACCGGATGGGGGACGGAGCAAAGTTTTCTGGATTGAAAAATACTGAAATTTGTTTAGCCCTTTTCCACTACTGCTTGAAATAAAATCGACTGATATTTCAAGGGTGGTGCCAGAATAGCTTAGCGCCTCAGGCACCAAGCTATTCTGGCACCACCCTTGAACTGAAATAGTTGATCTCTCTACTAATCTGTATGTAGTCTTCATAGGACAATTAAAAAAAAAAAAAAAAAACCAACACAGCCTCAGAATGTAACTGTTTATTACAGCCTCACACGATACACGGTTGCAACGTGTGGCAGGCTGTAGTCGCGTTTCTCCGATATGACCTTTAAATTTGTGTGAATGTTTTCAGTATAGTGCCTATTTCCCCGCGCAACCTCACTCCAAGATGAAGCTGCTGCTGCTGTTCATTCTGCCCCTGGCCATCGCCAACCCCGTGGACAAGCGATTCGTTCTGGACACCTTCCAGGGTCTCGGCACCTCCGCACTCACCGGCCTTCTCGGTAGGACATTCTTTCCTCTTCTTCCAGACACTCGGAGATTTGTCGTTTTAACCCCCAGAAGAGTGAACGCCATTCAACCACACAGAGGCACAGATCGTCATAAGTCCCTGCAGCTGTGGGGGGCTTGTGTGTATCTGTGCCTCCTGTTGAGCCCAAGTCTGTTCATTTTGTATCCGTGCTCGTTAGTTTAAAAAAACATACATCTGCAAGATGCATAGATCCGCATGAGCCCCCGCTGATGCGGGGGCTCATGCGGATCTATGCCTCTTGCTGGCCTCATTTTGCATTCGTGTTCTTTTGGTGGCTGGAGTTCTGTGACGTTGAACTAACAATGTTTTCAGATGATGATGATTTGTGGAAATGACCCGGTTAACAAATGTACTTGTGGTTTTCAGAGGGCATGGGCATGGACCTTACTCAGATCAAGAGCGTTGTGGGTGACCTTGCTGTTACCTTGGAGGCTGACCCCACTGAGGCCAAATGTGAGGGTGCCTGCCCGGCTGTCGTTGACCAGGTATGTGTGTGTGTGTGTGTGTGTGTGTGTGTCTGTGTGTGTGTGTGTGTGTGTGTGTGTGATGGTGTGTGTGTGTGTGTGTGTGTGACGGTGTGTGTGTGTGTGTGGTTGTGTGTGACGGTGTGTGTGTGTGTGTGTGTGTGTGTGTGTGTGTGTGTGTGTGTGTGTGTGTGGGTGGGTGATACAGAAGCGAAAGTGTAATATATTCATTGACATCATTTCCAGTCTCTACGGCCAGGTAATGAATATTCAAATTAATTTTCCAGGTTGTTTCTGGTGACTCTGCTGACACCCTTCACACCATCGTCCACGCCGGATGCCCGCTCATCTGCAGATCGTGAGTTCAAAATTTTAAATTGATAAAATCGTTGACATGGGAACGTGTTCGGAGGAGGTGTGGCCAAATATATGGGAAGGAAAAAGAATTTTAACGTATACCCTTTAGTAACATGCCATAAACGTACTATTACTCGTATCTTTGAAAGACAATTTTCAGCATATTGCTCTGTTGATACACCTATCGGAACTTCTAGAGCAGTTTGGACACAAACGCACCTTCGCAGCAGAACAGTACCCAATGCGCAAAGGTCATCGAGCCGACGTCAGCCAACGTTGGCCGCGCACGGTCGTGCGCGGGCCAGCGGCGGCCGACGTCGGCTCGATGACCTTTTGCGCATTGGGTAATCTGTTTTGATCTTGTTCTTTCTTGAGCTTGTTCTTTCGCAGCACGCTATTTCTTTGTTATCTGCCATATTTTATGATAAACGTGTCACACCATTATTCACTTATTACTATTCTGTCCCGTTCCAGACTCCAGTCTCTGGTCCACTTGTTCAACATCAACGTTCTGCACGTGACTTCTGCGCCATAAGCGTCACTGACCTAGATTACAATGTCAGACACGTGGCTGCCTGTGACTATGCGCATGAGAATAAACCTTAAATAACCTTTGCTGGTTTTCGTATTGCTTGTGTCCTAACTGTTACTACCATCACCACTACCACATCCTCCACTACTACTACCTCTGCTACTGCTGCTGCTACCACTATCACCATGACTCCCCCACTAACACTATTACCACCTGTGCTATCGCATTCCACTTCTTAAGCCATTGCGTGTCGGTAGCTGTTTTAGCCGAGATGATTCCTGTAGGAATCACCGCGACTAAAACTGCTACCGACGCGCAAGGGATTAATACTTGTACAGCACCCTTATCAATGCCAACATCACATTTCATTGTATGAAGTGTAGACCATACTGATTAGACGACAATTGTGGATGCTCTCCTTAGTGACCGCTTGCACACTGCATAAACCCATGACATAGTTGCCGCCTAATCTGTCACTTGAAGGCAAAAGACAGTAAGTCTGTTTTATTGTGAAATGCGAGTTGTTTTAACAGAAATGCAACCAAAATCTTGCTGTTCGCAAAACAGGACTTAGTGCCTTTTGTCTTCACGCGGCAGACTTGGTCAGGACAATAGGAAATACACACCAGAAAAGTGACTGCTAAGAGTGTAATATGCAGAAAGTATCCCAACGAAGAAAGACACACGCTTAGAAAATACAATTGCAGAGCAATTTATCAATACTTAGCTCATTCTGCCCGCGACACGCCACAGCAAGATATGGTCGACCATGATAGTTCAAGGGTGGTGGCAGAATAGCTTGGCGCCTATAGGCGCCAAGCTATTCTGCCACCGCCCTTGAACTATTATGGTCGATCCGTCTCCTGAATTGTAATGCAATACTCACAGGATAACTCAAAAACGTGGGTATTTCGTACCTCGGACACAATGAGTCAAAACACTTTTTCAAAAGAGACTTACGAACGAGTACACGATTTGCCACAAGAACTTTACCTTTTCGTGATCGGAAGTGTCAGTGTCAATGAAATATTAATAATCTGTGTTGTATTTGCATTTTCTAAGCGTGTCTTTCTTCGTTGGAATATTCTCAGGTCAACAAACCCTAGCACTGGCGGCAGTGAACTGGCCAAGGAATCTCTAAAGTGACAACCGGTCTAGGCCAATGTAACCGAGATTGACGTGGCTTTAGCTTAACACTCTATAAGGGAGGTCAATCTAGGTTAGTACGTCCTGGAGGTGACGTCAATTATAGGGCATTGCACCCCGAAAGTGGCATCAGTCTAGGTCCAATATACCTCGGATGTGACGTCAATTTACGGCAATACACACTTAATGTGATGACCATCTGGGCATCTGCACCCATGCATCGACGACAATCTGGGCCAATGCACCCAGGAAATGACGTCAGGTGTAGGCAGGTATGCTCTGGAAGTGACGGCGACCTTGTCCATGTAAAAAAAACAACCTAAAATTCAATAAACCCGTATGGTCCCCGAACGCTCTTAGGCGAAGGGAAATATTGGCCCCACTCAACTCATTCTGCCCGCGACACACCACAGCAAGATATGGCTCGACCATGATAGTTCAAGGGTGGTGGCACAACAAACCAAGGGGAATCACTCAGCGCTGGACAGACGAACAGTTAGATCCCCTGCCCCCATATATAGGCGCCAAGCTATTCTGCCACCACCCTTAAACTATCGTGGTCGATCTGTCTCCTGAATTGTAATGCAGTCCTCAGAGTATAACGGCTTCAAAATGTGGGTATTTCGTAACTCGTGCACAATGAGTTAAAAGTACATGTGTGCGCGTGGGGCGGGAAGGGGCGATAACAGCTTGTCTTTGATTTTATTTGACTAATCGTTCACACTAAGTACTAATCATTTGATAACATTATAAAAAAAGTAATGTGCGATATAAACAGACTGAGCTGCATCCTTTTTCTTTCCCGGCTTCATCCCCATCCTCCCCCTTTGCATTGTTACCGATCTGCATGCATGTTTGTCTGTCGATGTGCATGCCTGTCTGCGTATCTGTCTGTCTACATGCTTGCCCTTCTGCCTACCTTCCTGTCCATCTGCCATTCTATGCGTTCGGAATATATAGGCGGCCCATGTCTAGATCGGTGAGTGTCCGAATCCTATCGACATTCAGACAATCCTTCTAGGTGTCTGTCTCCAAACTGGTCTGCATGTAAAAAAAACCCAAAAAACTAAACAACAACAACTGAAGAAGTGGTAAGGTCAAACCTTGTAGAAACACAGAGTACGATAACGGACACTCTAGGGTGAATATGTTCTTCCTGTCGTTCTCTAGTTAGATGACCGCTCCAGTCCTTTTGAAGAATGATGATGTCCCATGCAGCTCCTCCAGGTCTGTGGAAAGCGTTTCTTTTTGTGTGGAAGACGTAGAACAGGGTCATAACACAGGTCCAGGAATCCTCCACGAGATAAGGCTCCTGACAGCGGTTTGAAAAAGAGCTGCTGTCAGGGTTTTAAGTCTTGGAGGATTCCTGTATCTGTGTCCATCCGCCTTACGCCCCGCCACGTCCTTTTTCTGTGCTCGTTGATATCTGGGCAGAAATGAGTGCACTTAGTAAACATTTTGCGTGTCGTTGGAACCCGCGTACGGTCTGGTCATACCTACTCTGGACATGGTATTACTACAGCCACAACATCTCTTGGCCACAACTCCTCTTTGGATCGTATCTCCCAGTGACCCTACCCATGAAAGTATACTTGGGTCATACAACATACCTCCATCAGGCCCACATATTACGCTGCTCTGTAGAACTCTCGATACAGTACAGAAATTGGCAAATGTCACCGCCGGTTTTGAAAACAAAAGTCCCAAAATAAATTGTAAGTTATTAGGATTTAGAGTGATTTTTTTTGTTAATCTAACACCCTTGCTCAGGCTACGGCCTTTTTTAGTTCTACCAAACGTGTTTCTGGAACGTAGCCTGTATCCATTTCCAGTGAGCAGACTTTTTTTTTGTGTGTGTGAATGAGAAGTTGTGAAAAAAAATGCATGAATTTGATGCAGTCATAAGGGCGGACAAAATATGCGATATTGCCGGTTTGTGTACGCTTTTAATCCAGTGGTTGCGTTAAATTCGTGATTTATTTTACCATGCTTCTGATTTACGATAAACCTCCACTAGAGAGCATCTCGAAGCCATGTCAGAAATTTCTGGATCCGCTGGTGCAAATGGAGCAAATACTTTGAATTAGTGCGTTACCGAATTTTGGGCAACACCGATGTGCAGGAGCAGATATAAACGTATGGGTCGCTAGCTCTTCGTCTGCCTTCGTCTTCAGCCTTTTCTGGTAAGTATCAAAACATTGTCTGTTTTAAGATGTTGTTTTTTTTAATATATTTTTTTGTAAATTATAAAAAAATTCTTTTATATTACTTAGCTATAGGTCTGCATTTGTGTGTCTTACAATTATGTCTTAAATTTAGCTACCCAACAATTTGGGTTTGAGGAAGATTTCCTTCTACATGTCCCGACAGGCGTACTTAAAGTTAAAACACATGGTTATACACTTTGTACTTGGCTTGGATGCATATTTTCTATTATTAACCCGTCGGGGGTTCTTTCTCCGGGTACTCCGGCTCTTCCTCCCCCACAACTTTGGTATCAGTTTCAGCCCACTTAATCAAATTTCAAATACAAACGATTGTGAATTTCCAAAATCTACAGTAGCTCGCTTGAGCTTGCAGTGTGTGAGTGAATGCGCGTGATTCATGTGAGCGTGCTTGTTGGGTTCAGTTCGCGGCGGCGCTTTGAGCCGATTTTCAATTGGGATAAAGCGCCTATTTAATGCGCTTATTATTATTATATACTCACCAGCATACGAAATTCAATGCGACAAATCAACAAAGACATTACAGAGGAACTGTAGCACATTTGAAACTGGCCTTTAAAAAAAAAAAACCCACCGCTTTGTAAATTGACGTACGAATCGGTGCATAAATACAATCACCAAAAGGCAGTTTGAAATGTTCGTCCATTTTATGCTCTACAATGTCATTTGACCATCAAAATGGAAAATCTGCCGAGAGTGCGTTTTGTGTCTTTAGACTACGCATGATTTGATGAGGTCATGTGGAAACGGGATAAGAGCGTAGACTAGAATATAGTGCGTGTGGAGGAAGCAAACACAATATTCTATTATAGGGAACAAATGAAAACTTTGTTGCCGATCTCTGTATCTCGAGAAAACATTACATGTATGCATAACACAAAACCCCCAAAAGTCACATTTCGTTCGTACGCAAGTATACTTTGTACTATTTCTTTCTGACTGAAAAATATGACGATCTGGTTGAAATGCTTAAACTTACAGTGTGGTATAGAAATAGTTTTATACTAGGGAATAGACTATAGACTCAGAAATACTTTGCTGTCTAAGCAGGAGAGAAAGGCTTAGCAGGGACATTTTCCAAATGAATCGGGCCGAGTGAATCACACGTGGGTCAAAAAACGTACAGAACGATCCGTGAATTTATATTAAATAATAATAATTAAAAAAATAAAATAAAATAAAATAAAATAAAATAACCTACCAGCGTAATTTCAGAAGTCAGTTACTGCTCAGTCAGAAATGTGACTGGATTCGATGTACAACCAGAGCCCTCAAAGGGACGAGGAGACAACGAAGCGCAGCCAGTCATAGCTTACGTCACAGCGGTTGGTCAGCAAATGAATGACCGCACGATGATTGGTTGTTTTGGGGATTATCACCCACGGCACCAGAGTGATAATGGACGGCCCTAAAGAGGTGGCTTATGGGGAAACGGGGGTTAGGGACAACTATTGCCTATAGTGAACGACCCGAACATTGATCAAGTAAGGCGTACTGCAACTGTGCCACTTTGCCCTTCCAAAAGACATGCTATAGCGGAACAAATTCGTCTTTTTGCGCGACCGCTGGCTATCTACATAAAGTGCAGTATATCGAAAGCGGCCGAATTGTGCCCCATCAACATAGGCGTGGGCTAAAAGTAAAAACTGTTTCTAGTACAGCCGAAAATGTGCAATTACTAGCGCTTGTCTTGAGGCGCAGCAAGCATGTGCAGGACCTTTTGCTCCTTCTCTCACCTCCGGCCAAAATAGCCTGTATGGAAAAGCGGGTGAGGATGTCTGTGTGTGTTTTGTGTGCGTGTGTGATGAAGGGGGGTTGGGGGGTGGGTGGGTGGGTGGGAGCGGGCGGCAAGCGTGTCTCTGTAAGCTTAACTCATTCCAGACGTGCCGCCTACGGATACGCGGCGAACTGCCGCGTATCCGTAGGCGGCACGTCTCGAATGAGTTAATGATACCTTAGTGGATTAATTTACTAGGGGGAGAAAGGGGCTGGAGAAAATGTGCGTGTGTGTGTGTGTGTGTGTGTGTGCGTGTGTGTGTGTGTGTGTGTGTGTGTGTGTGTGTGTGTGTGTGTGTGTGTGTGTGTGGAAGAGGGGTGGGGGGTGGGGTGTAAACTGGAAGAAAAAAAAAACACCACCGGACTTTGATATAGCATTATAAAGTTTTTTTTTTTTTTTTTTTTTTTTTTTTTTGGGGGGGGGGGGGGGCGGGGCTGGGAGGACGGGTGGGGGCGGAACCCCGGGAAACAGCTGCCTCTTCCCAGATCCGCCCCTGTTGAGTGTCACCGGGCTTGCTGCATCCTGACTAACTGAATGTCGTATGACTAAGAAGTAACCACTCGTCACATTGTGAAACACTTTAGGTTCAGACTCTAGCTGAACGGATTCCGGAGATAATTATTTCGCACTATCGAGTTGTGTATGTCTGTGACTAAATGGAGCAGTAGCCTCCCTTGAGATATCGCTCAACGCTACGGCTAATTAACCGTATGCTCCTACGAAATACTACTCAACTCAGAAGGACTAGGACTGTGGGGGCTGTACACATACAATATTAACTCTTAAACTCCCAGAACTAAATGACTTTCTATAGAAAGGAAGTCATTTAATTCTGGTAGGTAAAGGGTTAAAAACAGATGACAAGATTACATAAACAGCGCCCGGTCACATAGTGTGTCCGGTCGGGCTTGATATTTGTGTTAATGTTTTTAGCTGGGTGCTTAGTGCCCGGGAAAACGCTAATCGCCTAGCACGCGGTATATGACAGTAACATGCAACAGGTGATAATAGCTTTTCTAAGTATCCGGCGTGCTCAGTGTCAATTTGTGTTAATGTTTGCAGTCCAGTGTCTTGATAGTTCCCTGACCAACACTACACTCCAAGATGAAGCTGCTGCTGCTGTTTCTTCTGCCCCTGGCCATCGCCAACCCCGTGGAGAAGCGATTCCTTCTGGACACCTTACAGACTCTCGGCTCCTCCGCACTCACCGGCCTGCTCGGTAGGAAATGTCTTCCTTCTTCTTCTAAAAGCTCGTACTCTTTTCCGCACTTTTGAAAAAGTGCACACCATGCAACTGCAAAAAAGTATAGATCGGCATGCATCCCCCGCGACTGCTGTGGCTAGTAAGGATATGTCTCTTGCGGACGCCTCTTTGTATCCATGTTAACAAGGCGTCTGGATGAATTAAAACGACGATTTCAGAAACAATCTGAAACCATTGGCAAGGATGGAGTTAATAGTTATACTACTACTACTACCACCACTACTACTACTACTAATGTCATTCATGTGACGACTTGACGATGACGACAGAAATAATAATAATAATAATAATAATAATAATAATAATAATAATAATAATAATAATAATAATAATAATAATAATAATAATAATAACCCTTTATTAGTCAAAATTTCAATATTTGGGGGTTATGTTTTTGAGAAGACGTCACATCGAGCTTACTTGCTTAAATCATTGGATTCCTCGTGGAACAAAGGGCCTTCGCAACAGTCCTCCAGCGCACTCGATCCTGGCAGCCTTTTTCACCCCACGACAGGATGCAGTTCTTCATTTCCTCTTCACAGGATCATCTCCAGGTGATCTTAGGGCGACCGACCCATCGCTTTCCTTGGGGGTTCCACTGCAAAGCCTGCCGGGTGATGTCCTGTAGGGGTTTCCGCAGGGTGTGTCCTACCCATCGCCATTTCCGCCTGGCAATCTGCTGGTCGAGGGCATCTTGGTTTGTCCGCTGCCACAAATCGGTATTCTTTATTTTGTCTGTCCACCTGATCTTCAGTAAGTTGCCAAGGCAGCCGTTGACGTATACTTGGAGCTTGTTGGTTAGGGTGTTGGTGACCCTCCAGGTCTCTGAGCCATAGAGGACAGACTTAACGTTGCTGTTTGATCTGTACACGACTTGTCTTTCCTGAAGCCAGCTTGTTCTGGTCTAAGTTTTTCGTCCACTGCGTCTTTCAGCCGGTCGAGGATAATGCAGGTCAGTACTTTGGTAGGTACTGACAGTAGCATGATGCCGCGCCAGTTCTTGCAGGATCCTAGATCTTCTTTTTTGGGAAGTTTTACCAGGTGTCCCCTTTTCCACTCTGCTGGTACTCTTCCGTCCCTCCAGACCTTCTGCAGTAGAGGCAGCAGCATGTTGACTGTGACTCATAGGTCTACCTTGAGCGCCTCTGGGAGAATTCCACCTGGGCCGGCTGCTTTCCCATTTTTCAGGGTCTTCAAGGCTTTTAGGATTTCTGCTTTCCTGGGAGGACTGGCGTTGACTTTGAGTCGTGAGTCTGCAGGGGGGATGTCTGGTCTCACTGACGGTGTGGGGTGATTTAAAAGTTCCTCAAAGTGTTCAGCCCATCGTTGCCTCTGGTCTTGCTCTTTGCTGATGGGGTTTACCTCTGTCTTTAACCGGTTTGTCCACGTTCGTCTTTTTGGTTGAGAGGGTCCTGGTGATCTTGTACAGAGTGCTGGGGTCCCTCTTTTCTGCTGCCTGCTCCACATCTGTCGCTAGAGCGTCATAAAAGAGCCTCTTGTCTTTCCTGGCACTTTTCTTAACTTTCTTGTTTATTTGGGTAATTCATTTCGAAGAAATTTCTTTTCCTCTTCGTTCTTGTTACTGTTGATCTGTTGTTTGATTTCTCTTCTGTTCTTTATCATCTGCCACGTGTCACTGGAGAGCCATTCCTTGGTTGTCCATTCTCTTTTGCCCAGCACTTCTTGCCATGTGCCTGTCAGTGTGTCTCTCCTGAGTTTTTCCAGGGGTGTTTCTTCGGTCACCAAGCTCAAGGCTTCAAATCGTTTCTTCAGGGAGGTTGAAAAGGTGTCTCTGTAGTCTTTCTCCTTCAGCCGCTGGGTGGTAAACTTTATGTGAGGTCGGTTTACTATGTCTCTAAAAGCTCGTAGCTTGACTTTGATGGTTCCAATCACCGAGTGGTGGTCCGAGGCTACGTCTGCCCCTGGTTGGGATCTTGTGTCTTGCAGGCTTCGTCTCCATTTCCTAGAGATAGTGATGTAGTCTGTAGTCACATGGAGAGACGTCGACTGTTCTAGTTAAGCTGAGGTGCCCGATATACGTCTACGTCTAAGTAGCATTATCGGAGGCACCACCCTGCAGTAACAATTTTACTGTTCTGCTGTGCCTGCACATTGTGTTTAACGGGGGAATGTCATAAAAAGACACATAACTGCAAGAGGCATTGATCCGCATGAGCCCCCGCAGATGCGGGGGCTGATGTGGATCTATGCTGCTTGCTGGTATCATTTTGTATCCTTGTACCTTAGGCGAGTTCTTTTGCGTGGAAATGATGTTTTCATATTCACATAATTTGTGACTATTGGCAATGACGGGGTTAACAAATGCACGTGTTGTGGTTTTCAGAGGGCATGGGCATGGATCTGACGCAGCTGAGGAGCGTTGTGACTGACCTTGCGGTGACCTTGGAGGCTGACCCCACTGAGGCTAAATGTGAGGGTGCCTGCCCGGGTGTCGTTGACCAGGTTGGTGTGTGTGTGTGTGTGTGTGTGTGTGTGTGTGTGTGTGTGTGTGTGTGTGTGTGTGTGACGTACAGAAGCGTCATTATAATATTTTCCTGGACGTAATTTCTAGCCGCTGCCACGGGTAATTATTATTCAAATCATCTTTCCAGGTTCTTTCTGGTGACTCTGCTGACACCCTCCACCTCATTGTCCACTCCGGATGCCCGCTCATCTGCAGATCGTGAGTTCAAAACTAAATTCGAATTGATAAAATCAGTGGTGCATAAACCTTTTTCAGGGAAGTTGTGGCCAAAAGTATGAAAAATTAAATGACATGGGGAGTGGGAGTTCAATGGCAGAGAATGTCAACGCACCTCATTAGCCAGTACTTTATGCATTGTGTCGTAGCCGTCTGTTGCAACGTTTGTTTGTTTTTCCAACAGTTTATATAGGCAGTAACGTTTTCAAATTCCTATTTTCAGTCGCAATAAGATAAAGAATAAGATACATTAGTAGTTGTATTACGAATTAAGCTTTGCCAGTGCAGAATATACGCGAACGGACAGAGAGGGAAAGGGCCCAAAATTCCGACGAGTGTCGGTGCGAGTCAGTTATCATCAAGCTGTCGTGAGAAATATCTGGCATATATCAAACCCGGCGGGACCGTATTTACTCCCCTCCTTTTTGCTCGTGCGGCTATCTGGCTGACCAAAAGCTTTTCGGATTTTTAGTTCATGGATAGTATTGGCTGACTGAAAATCATATATCCACTTATATTATACACTATAACATTATACCCATTTTTACACTTTATTGTTATCACTAGGTTGTTGTTCACAGCAACATTGCTGCAAACTTCTAATGATGACTCACGAGTTGCTGGCACGGTTTGAACAACAATAATGATAAACAAACAGTATGGTAATATAATTGCAGTGGACAAAACGGTAAATAATAACAAAACGGTCAATAATAATTAAGACACGTTTAGTTTAAAATCCTACTTGGACTCCTCACAGTCAGTTTTATTTTGCATACGTAGTCAAGGAAAGGGGGGACAAAAAGGAAAGGGACTAACGGGATGGCTGGGTCTGCCGTCCGCTGTAATATAAACAATTCCGGAGGTACCGCGGGTGCCACCGGGCTCGTGGGGCCATGTGTTTTGGAGGGGTATCGGATTACCTCTGCGCAGCGCAAGCTCCGAGCAGTTCGAGAGAGAACTGAGTGGTTCTTGTCGCCTCGAGGTTTTGGTTGGTTAGTTCGGGGTTTAACGTCCACGGCACCCAAGTGATAATGGACGGCCCTGACGGGGGTGAGGGTGAGGGGGGGTTATGGGGGACAGAGAAATCTATTGCCTATGGAGTACGACCTGAACACTGTCGCCTCCAGAGTCCGGTCAGTGGTGTCGATGTTGGAGGTAAGAGTCGAAGGCTTTAGCCCGAGAATCTTATCTCCGACATTGACACCCCTGACCAGACCCGAGAGGCGACAAAAAGCACTGGCAAAGCCTAACACAACGCGTGCATACAGTTATTTTGTTGCGTAACCCCTCAATTTTTAATTATTCAGCTTTTTGTTTCTTCACCGTTTCGAATAAGGTCAGTACATGATAGGGCCTTCGCTTCAGTTAAAATGTCCTGTCGTTGATATTATATAACTTGTCCAATAATTCAGTTATGTTTTGTATAACACTGGTACTACTGGTATCACAGACCGCCTACATATAGTTCTTTTTGTTGTGTAGCCCCCTAAATTATTTATTTATTGGCATATTTTTGTTTAGAGGTTTGACTGAATGAAGATTAGGGTGTGTCTGTACCGTGAAATGTGATTGGCCAAAGATTTATTTGGGGAAGAACGATTTGCTCTGCGAGTAACGTTGTCATCGTAACATTTAATAAGTGACTCTACTTATCACATGTTACCTTGGTAATAATGTGACAAGGGGACTCCCGTTGCCTTGAGAACGAACGAACAGGGAAAAAAATTAAAATAGAGCCAGGACAATGAGAAAAAGTGTAAAGAGACTGAAAGAAGACACGAATGAATCACAACCTTCCAAATGTTGATTATGTTGAGCGTGGAATTTGTTGAGATTGGCATGGCGGTCAAAGCAAAGACCTACCTGTATACAAGTATACTTTTACATAGGGAAAGTCATGGAAAGTTACGGCCCACGGGAAAAAATAAAATAAAAGAAAACAATGAAGAAACAAACTCTGACCTTACCATGTTGAAAGGAGTTATTGCCGGATATAGCCAGATATCTTACCGATTCCAACACCACAGAAAACTTTATCTTACAGAGTTTTTGTAATATAATTTTTGTTGTTCCTATTTAAAAATTGGAACAACTTTGAAATGGGGCTCGTTGGAGCGCATTCTGGAGCATGCACATGACGTTTTGGCGTGCAAGGCAGAAATTCTGGCGAAGAAGTAACAAGATAAGAATGACATCACGTCTAGTTACGCAAACCTTCCTCCAGAACGTCTTTTTGGCGTCAAAGCGCCATGTGTGTGTGTGTGTGTGTGTGTGTGTGTGTGTGTGTGTGTGTGTGTGTGTGTGCGTGCGTGCGTGCGTGTGTGTGTGTGTGTGTGTGTGTGTGTGTGTGTGTGTGTGTGTGTGTGTGTGTGTGTGTGTGTGTGTGCTTGAGCGACTAGAGCCCGCTTTTGAGGACGGACAAGCTTATAATTGCAGGATATTGTCCCTAAAAGAATATTCTCGAGGTATTTAAAATTTTTTTTTTAATTAAGATGCTCATTGGCAAGAACTGAAAATGGCCGTTTCACAAAAACAGGTTGATTTATCTTATTTTTACTTGATATCTTGCATATAGCTAGATAAAAGGAAGATATTGAATAAGTTCGTTAACCAGCATTGTACCTCTAGAACTTTATGAATGATAATTAAATATTTTTGAAAAAAAAAGTTTTTCGTTTTTGGGATTAATTTCACGAATTATGTCGGATTAATCTTAAAACAATTGAATTATTTTACGAAAAAAGCAATCTTCTCATTAATAATGGCATGAATTTTTCATATAGGGTATTTACATAAGCCTACAGTTTGTTACGGCTGTCGGGAACGATTAAGTCAATTGTGACCTGTAAGCCCTAGGTTTGAAAATCAGATACTTTTCTGCACCACTTTTTTGGAGTTAAAAAAAAAACAACAGCTAACATAATTTTGATTTTTCTTTTACGAAAAACCTATCTTCTCATTAATACCCGCATGATTTTCATAAACAGTGCTTGTATATAAGCCTGCTGTTCGTCCCGGCTCTGGGTTAGGATTCGGTCAAATTATCACCCGTAAGTCCTAGGTGTGAAAATCAGCAAGAAAATTGCCATGTTTGATCATATAATACGTAAAATGTACGTACTGCGATGAGTGACGTATAACATCGAGTCGTCACTATGAACACGGCGTCGTGGGACTTATGATGCCATGACGTTAAGCATTTAGTGACGCTATTTCGCTGCTCGTGCTATATCATTCTTCTTCAGAATAGCTATCGCTACGCCAGACCACAGAGCTTACAAATGGCAGGAATTGCCGTGTGTCGGAGAAGAACCCAACGTTGAAAGAAACACGCTTATAAAATACAGTTACAACGCAATTTATTAATATTTTCCGGGTAAATACCCTTTTTCAAAACAAACAAACAAGTAGTGATCAGTCGCTACTTATCTTATCGCAGAAGGAATGTGGCAACTCTGGATTGCCGTGTGTCCGTCTTTATTTCTGTGTGCCAGTGTGTGTGGATCAGAGGGTGCGTTAGAGTAGAAGGAGATGGATCAGAAGGATAAGCTTGAAAATAGGAACAACTTTGGGCTGGGAACCCATCTTGTTATTTATATTTTCATAATGTTCTGATGTAGTATTGTTTTCAGTTATTGGCTTTTGTCTGTTGTAATTCATGTCAGACTTCAATTGCATGGCGTAAAATGTAACTATTTAGGTGTGTTCTCAATATTAAAGAATTTAGAATCGGCGTCCGTTTAACGTCTACTAGCTATCGCGGCGGATGGACACATCGTAATACTGCCAGTGCGTTTACTAGGTTTCATTATCCAATATCCATTGCTATGTGAAATTCTGCCATGTAATCCATGACAAAAGGGTGACTGCCAAGCGCTTAAACATTGCAATGAAATACCAACAAAAAACGAAACACTGGAAACAACGAGCACAGAACAGTTCACTGAGGAGCGTTATTTCTTTGTTGGTTATGTGTCTCTCATATTTAATGAGAAACCTGTCACACCATTATTACTATTCTGTCCCGTTCCAGACTCCAGTCTCTTGTCCACTTGTTGAACGTCAACGTTCTGCACGTGACCCATGCGCCATAAGCGTCACTGACCTGTACTACACTGACAGACACTTGACTGCCTGTAATTATTCGCAGGAGAATAAAACTTAAATAATCGTTGCTGGTTTCGTTTTGTTGGTGTCCTGTTACTACCATCACCACTACCACCAACCCCACAACAACAAAGACATCTAAAACAACATACACAACAACAGCAGCAGCTACTGCGGCCAATATCACTAACAACACCATCATATTTTCGAGTTGTCCTCTGAGGACTGGATTACAATTCAAGAGACAGCTCAACCTTGACAGTTGAAGAGTGGTGCCAAAATAGCTTGGCGCCTATAGGCGCCAAGCTATTTTGGCATCACCCTTGAACTATGATGATAGAGCCACATCTTGCTGTGGTGTGTCGGGGTTGAATGAGTTAATGTTTATAACGTGCCACCATAAATACGATCAGGACGTCTCGTCGCAGGTAACATATTAGACGACACCTTTGAATGTTGTCCTCAGTGACCGTTTGCTCACTGCACAACCCCATGACAGTGTTGCCGACTAATCTGCCCTGTGAAGGCAAAAGATGTTAAGTCAAATTTTGTGAAAAGTGAGATGTCCATTGCAATACGAATTATCATTTGAAAGTCATGATTAGTCCGTCGTGCCGTAAAACTGAAATCGTTGGCCCAACTTACCTGATATTTTCACATTTTGTAATAACACTATCCTCCATTGTTTAAGCCACATTTTAGCTGCCTGGGCAAAATTCAAAGGCGATGTGGTATTCTGATGATAGTCAGGGTCGGACTTGTGAATTTACGGCTCGTGGTCATGGGTATGTGAAAACTCTGTCCTGCCAACCACTTTGTTAGTTTATGTAGAACCAAAGAAGAACCAAAAGTCGAATTGGTTGAAGTATGATGGTTGAGGATGAACACGAATGTTTTGTTCCCTTGTGAAGGACACATTGATCTTGGCTTTGTGGTTACTGACAAAAAACATGTTGTTCTGGCCACTAAGAGTTTGGAAAAAAGAATCTCTTACATGATATTTTGCACTGACTGGACGCTCCAGTTACAATATGAACAATGACATGGATCTCTAAGTTAAACAAACATGGAGAAAATGTTGCCGTCAGTTCTGAAAATCTGACGAAAATGCCCATAGTCTCTTCTCATCAGAGGCTAACCAATCCTCATTGAACTGTTTGCCGGGAATACCGCTACAGGACAAGCAAGTATAGTCTTCAGTGATGACACCACACGGTCGTTTGAGGCCATTTATGCTAAACGTTTTGAGCAGTTAATCCAATCAATCAACTTTCTGTTGCATCTGAGCTTCTGTTAAGAAATAGTGTTTCCTTACTGCAGACAGTTTTAGAGGTCAAGGTCATTGCACACTTTCCTTTGAACTCCTCCAAGAGAAAGATCGAAAGTTTAAGATATTTCACGAAATCAAATATATGCATATTTTCCTATCAATGAGTAAATAAAAATCAACTTTTGCTCCTTCCTGGATGATCAGTCAGACCAGTATGTGTTTTCAAGTCCTAACTTTCAAAGTTTAATTGCACAATCCACTTGCAGTGAGTACTGGATAATACACAAGTGCCATATTAAAAAAACTTTCAAATTTGTTTGGATTTTGACAGAACTGTCTCAAAGTTTCACTCTTTTTAAAATGTAGAGATACATTTATTGTCTTGGAGAGTCCACTGTTTCCAAGCACAGTTGTTTACATCACTTTTTAATGACATAACACAGCGACATAGCTGTGCATAAAGAAATGGCAGAGGTTGAAATTTGTTTTGATACTAATTTTATGTATGTGACTTAAGTAGTTTCCAAATGGCGGCTCAACTATAATTGCTTTTTGATCATATCTCGCACAATGAAACTCAGTCTTGGTTTTCACAAAAAACCGGACTTAATGTCTTTACCTTCACAGGGTAGACTTGCTCAACGCCTAGCACTGACAGCAATCGACTGGCCGACATCTCGGACTGACGTCAGTCTAGGTCAAAACACCCGAGAATGATGTTTTTGTAGGCTAATACACCCCGAAAGTAATCCGAGACAAACACATTTACTCTAGCTGCAGTGGGCCCGCGAATGGTTGTGCGCGGGACCACAGCGACCGATGACGGCCGAAGGTGATATCACTCCAATGTACTCCAGTAAGCAAAAGACCCACGGGGCGATATCGGCTGCAGTGGGCCCGCGCAAACTATGTGCGGGCTCACTGCGGCCAATGTCGGCACGAGGACCATTGCTTACTGGGATGCTAATACATCCCGACAGCGACGTCAATCTGGTCCATGTCAAGACCTGTGGTGAAAACTTAAGGTGAAAACACTGAGACACACTGTGATTTCAGATCCACAAAAAAGCTTTAGGAATGACTTCTTTAAGTTCCCTAGAGTCCCAGCCCTTAGCTAGACACAATGCCTACCCTCCCCCAAATGTGTTAATACTTATTCGTTATTACCGTTTAAGGAACGTAAATATGCGTTCGTACTTTTTGTATTTGCAATACTAATAGTCTGCATTGTCTGCGTCCTTAAAACCGAGTGCGTGTTTGAAGGGTAACAAACAGCCACTGATTTGGAAATGGCGGACATTTATGATTTTTGCACCGAACAGTGAAGCTGAAACTGACCTACGCTCCTGGGCTTTAATTATACAAAACGCACGCCTCATGCTGTAAGATGTGTTCTTCAAAATCGTTTACGATCATTAGCACTGAGAGCTTGGGCGAGGTAGGCATTGGGTCTATTAAAAGGCTAGGACCATAGGGACCTTAAAGACGTCATTCCTAAACTTTTTTCATGGATTGAAATGACAGTGCGCCTCAGGGGGGTGGGGGGGGGGGGGGCGCAAAGTATTCCGCAAAGAATGAAAGATGGAGAACACTCGCGAGCACCTTGCGCCCGGAACGGTGAGCCATGGAGAAGTGTCCTGCCCGTAACAATTTTAGCCCCGACTTCATTGCCATCAAAGATCATTAAACGAAGAACGGACTCGGAGGCATAAGACAACAGATGAATGAATGAATGAATGAATGAATGAATGAATGAATGAATGAATGAATGAATGAATGATACTTTATTTCTCAAGGATGGAAACAATAGACGCACAGGCCTCTTTTCATGTTTGTCCTTGCTAAACTACAACATTAAAAGCAACATTAAAAAAAGCACAAAACAAACGGCTACACCCACAGGTCACTTGTGTTACATTCCGGTACAAGTTCCAAAGTCGCTGAAGATTACACACACACACAGCAAAATGACAGGGTCTTGGGGGAGGGGGGGGGGGAGTGCGATGTGAAGTGTGTTTATAGAAAGCGACTGCACACTTATGATACAGCTACTCATGTGTAGGAATTTAGTGAGCAGGCAAAACACTACGATAAAGAGAGATATTATGTAAAAGCTAACAAGTGCAAAACGGAGGACCACAGGAAATCATTGACATGGCTCTTTTGGACATATTATCTACGTTTCTTTCAAGTTTGCTCAGAGATGTATTTAAAAGCTTTCGTCCTAAACAATGGAAGATGTCTCGTTTGCTGTATATGTGGAGGAAGTGAGTTCCATAAATAGGCACCCGCGTAAGAAAGGCTGGATTTAAACAAGTCAATTCGGGGCCGTTCAATGACGAGACTGTTCCTCAAAGTGCTGTAAACCCTTTCGCTCTCAGTGAAAAGCTTAGCCAGGTAGAGGTGGGCTTTCCCGTTCAGTGCTTTGTGCCTAAATACGCACTTATTAAACATAAGGTGTTGATGTAAAGGAAGGAGCCCTGTTGCCTGAAGCTTTTCCTCCAAAGTTAGAGAGGGGATTGGGAGGAACAGTTTAACTGCGCGATTGTATAGAGAATTAATCCGCTTAAGGTTAGCCTTACTACAGCTGTCCCAAATAGTAGATGCGTAGTCAATGTGAGGTTTTATGTAGGAGTTGAAAAAAAGCTTTCGTGTCTTAGTATCAATGATAGATTTTAATCTTGACAGCAAAAATAGCTTCTTTGATAATGTTTTCCCTAGTTGTGTTAGATGGGGCAACCAGCACAGTTGGTCATCAACAATTACCCCGAGGAGGCGATATTCCTTGACTTGCTCAATGGGAACTGAATCAAAAGAGAGGTTAAGTGAATGGGGGCGGGAGCTGATGCTTTTGGCGTGTTGCGATTAGCATGCTTTTTGTTTTGGATGGATTTACAAGCATTTGATTATTTTTGCACCACAGTGAAACCTCCTGAAGACTAAGCTGAAGATTGCTTGATATTTCAGGTACAGTTTTCCCGCCAGCTTGAAGAGTTGAATCATCAGCAAACATGTCACATTCGATATTTGGGTTGGATATATGAAGTGGAAGATCATTTATAAACAAACAGAAAAGTAACGGTCCTAGTATGGATCCCTGGGGCACGCCATACTCAACACGCTTTTCAGAAGAGAAGGTAGCATTCTTCTTCTTCTTCTTGTCGTTCGCAGTGGGCTATACGGTCAGACCAGCACCGGTGATGAATGACGTCGTTTTCTCCAGGTCTTCTCGACTGCCGTAGAGTTTGGTCTGCAGTGGAGTTGGCGATGGCCACACTTCTTTTCTTTCATCGTCCAGTAGAGGGCATCTCTGGAGAATATGTTCCGCTGTTTGGTCTTCCTGACCACAGGCGCAGGTTGGTGATGGCGCCAGCTTCAGCTTTCTGTTCATGTGAGCGTTCAGTCTGTTGTGGCCGGTACGCAGTCTGATCAGGACGACTTGCTGCTCTCTGGTCATTGTGTGGTAGTCGTCTCTGTTTGACCTTGGCCTCATCAATGCCTTGATGATTGTCTTTTGCTCACTATAGCTGACGCTGTTTTCTTCTTGATCTTTTGTGGCTCCTTCTTTCGCCAGCTCGTCTGCCCTTTCATTTCCTGGTACCCCACAGTGAGCTGGTATCCACTGGAGGACAACTCTTCTGGTTTCTCTGACCTTCTGCAAGGCTCTGGTCAGCTGGGCGAGCTTGTCGTTCTCGAGGGCCTGAAGGACTGAAAGGGCATCGGAGAAAAAGACAACTTGGTAGCATGGGTCTGCGGAATTCTGAACCATGGAGGCGGCCTGCATAAGTGCTTCGGTTTCTGCTTTGTAGTTTGTGCAGTGTTTGCCAGTGGCTACACTGGATGTGGCTGTATGTCCCCCAGGAAACTGGATCAGGATGCCAGCACCTCCATTGGAAACGGCATTTGTTGCTGATCCATCAGTGTAGATGTGGATCCATGCCTCCTTTGGGTATTGTTCGTCGATCAGGGCTAGGGTGAGTGCCCGTCGAACGGTGTCATCCTGACTGTCTCCTGAGGCAACATGTGGGACACTGGTGCGGATCTGGATGTCTGGTTTTTCCATTGCCCAAGGGTTTTCCTCTTCTTCTGTGATCAGAGGTAGAGTGCTCTGTGGAAGGACTTCCCTGTGCTGTCGAGAAAGTCGCATGCTCTCATGGACAAAGCTGCTTCTTTTAAGCCGGTTCTTGGTGAGGTTGCTCAGTCTGTGCTTCATGGGGTGGTCGGGCAAGCACTTGAGCTTCTCAGCCTGTACCATGGTTTTGGCTTCTCTCCTCTGACTGAGAGGTTGGATTGTGGTCAGCTTCTCCATTTCCTTGATTGGAGTGGATTTCATTGCACCAGTGATGATTCGAAGAGCCTGGTTTTGCACTCGGTCGAGGGTCTGCAGGTTCGATTTGGCTGAGGTTAACCACGCTGTGGAGCCGTACTCGAGGTGGGGCCTGACTGTTCCCTGGTATACTGTCTTCAGTATCTTCTCGTTCGCTCCCCAGGTGGTGCCTGCCAGTTTCCTGAGTATGGCCAGCTTGCGTCGGGCCTTCGCCTCTGCCTGTGCAATGTGTGGTTTCCAGGTCTGTCGTCTGTCAAAGGTGACACCAAGGTAAGTAGCTTCTTCATCCTCTCTCAGAGGGGTTCCACCAAGCTTGATGGTTCCGGCTTTCTGCTTTGGGGACAATGTGAAGAGGGTGGTGGAGGATTTCTCCTTGTTGACAGAAATGCACCAGTCATCTGCCCATGCGTTCAGCTTGTCTGCCGCTAGCTGCATTCTGTAGGTGGCAGTACTTGCATGCTCCTCCTTGCACCAGATCACAAGGTCATCTGCATATAGGGCAGCTTTGATTCCCTTGGGCATCTCAGACACCAGATCATCGATGAAGAGAAGGAAGAGGGTAGGGGAGAGGACTCCGCCTTGCGGGACGCCATGACGAAGGAGGAATTTCTTGCTTTTGGTCTGGTCGATGCTGACTCTTGCCCTGCGGTTGAAGAGGTAGGAGCGTATCCACTGGAACATGTTACTGGACACGCCTTTTCTCAGCAGTTTGACAAGCAGCCCATCTTTCCAGACCTTGTCAAAAGCCTTCTGAAGATCAATCCAGGTTACGAAGACCAGCTTCTGCTCCTGGAATGCATCTTCAACTTCCTGCGCCAAGTATGTGACCTGGTCTTCGGTGCTGCGGAACTGTCGGAAGCCAGCTTGTTCAGGGGCGATGAGGTTCCTGGATTCTAGGTAACACCTGAGGCGCTCGTTCACAATTCTCTCCAAGGTCTTCACAACACAGCTGGTGAGGCTGATTGGGCGATAGCTGGTGGCCTTCTTTGGATCCTTCCCTTTCTTTGGAATGGGGATCATGATCGCTTCTCGCCAGAGTTGTGGTAGCGATCCTTCTTGCCAGCTGCTGTTGAGGACCTCAAGTAGCTTGTTTTCTGCTGCACTACCAAGGTGGGTTAGCATCTCGTTGGTGATGCCATCTGGACCAGGAGACTTCTTCGCCTTCAACTTTTTGAGAGCTGTATGAAGCTCTTTGTGTGTAAGTGGTTGATTCATGGCGTCCGCTGTTGCTTGTTTGGCAGGTCTCTCTCTTTGCTCTCTTCTTGCTTCTCTCTGCTTTTCGGGGCTAACATGGAGATTGCTCTCAGCTGCATAGTTTTCGGCAAATTGGTTTGCAGCATGCTTTCCTGTTAGTATCTTCCCATTTTCTTTCAAGGTGCAAGGTGATGTTTCCTTTGCTCGTGTTCTCATCGTTCAACTGCTTGGTCAGTTTCCAGAGCTTTCTGCCATCTTTCTCAAGGTTCAGGGAGCTTGTTTTCTCTTGCCAGCTCCTGCGTCTTGCCTGTAGCTTCTTCTTGAGAAATTTGGCTTTGGCTTCCTGGAGGCGGATGTTGTTTGCCTGTGATGGATTGACTTCTGCTTCCCTTCTGGCATCTGCTAGATCGTCGTCCAGTTCCTGCAGTTCATCGCTCCAGTAGGGCTTATAGTCTTTTCTAGAGCCTCTGGGTATGGACTCACGCGCTGCTCTGAGGATGCTCATGTTGAAGTCCTTCACCACCATGTTGATGTCTCGACCTTCGACTCGAATGTCTTTGGCGAGTTCGCTGGTGCGGTGTCTAAAGAGGAACCAGTTCGCTCTTTTGTAGTTCCACCGTGGGAAGGTTGCTTCAGCGCAGGACTCTGTGCCCAGGGTAAAAAAGACTGGCCGATGGTCACTTCCTCCTAGCTGTTCTCCGACCTCTCTGCTGGCTTGCTTGTGCATGTCTTCCGTGCAGAAGGCTAGGTCAGGAGTCGATGTGGTGTGCCATCTTCTGGAGTAGAACGTGGGGCAGTCAATGGGACTGTTCAACAGAATGAGACCATTGTCGTCTTGCCAGTTCTCCACATCTTCTCCTCTCCGATCCAAGTGGTCGTATCCCCAACTTTGTGAGTGACTGTTGAAGTCACCCACCACAATGAAGTTGGAGGCCTTAGTGGGGATCGTGTCAAGGGTGAGTGGTCTGTCGTTGGGGCAGTAGAAGTTGACCAGCTGGAAATCTGCTGTCTTCGTCTGGATCCGAATCACTTGGTACTCTGAGTTCTCCATGTGCGTATCAATCAAACAGGCACTGATGTTGTTCCTGATCAGGGTCAGGATTCCTCCCTTGCTTCGATCTGTTCTGTCGGACCTGAAGCACTGGTAGCCTCTCACTTTGAAGGACTTTTGAGGTGTCAGGTGCGTCTCCTGAATACAGCAGATGTTGATGTTTTTCTCATGCAGGATATGCTCCAACTCAGTCTTCTTGTTCAGAATGCTTTCTGCGTTCCAGTGCATGACCTGAAAAGGTCGCTGCTGACTGGGATTCTTCCTGGTTGTAGTGGTGCCAGTAGCTCTCCTCCCGCGTCCCATGGCGCAACAAGACGAACGGGAGGGACCTCCAGTAGCTGAGGCTGGGTCCCTTAGAGGCATGGGACCCGACGCTGCTCCACCCTGGAGGGTCCTCTGTGGGCGAGCGCCATTGTCATCAATGATAGTTGGCCGTATAGACATGATAGCGGGTTTGCGTGGATCCGTGGTTTATCAGAATGCGCCGTGCGGCCCGGGTCCTCCGTCTTCAGCATTCGAGGTTTCTGTCGGGGTTTCCTCACCCTTAGCTCCTGGTATAAGACCTTCCCTGGGAACACAGGGGGCTAGAGCTTTTTGCGGCTCTTGATCGCATGATGAACCCGTCATTGGACACATGGGGAATTTCAGTGGAGGTAGTAGTGCCACCTGCTACCCCGCCCCGTCCTGGTAGGCCCATCGCCATTTGGTCCGCGACTGCTTGCGCAGCTAACCTCCATATCTGAAGGCCGTTCCCCTATCCGCCACCCGGGGACGCGCTAGGTTGGGGATGGTCGCCCCACTGAAAATCCCACACTGGGTTAAGGAAGTTCAGCATGTCCTAGAGAAGGTAGCATTGATGTACACAGTTTGATTTCTCCCTATGATATATGAACGAAAGAATGAGAGTGTCCCTGGGCTGTTATTGTTAAAGTAGCAGTCTAGTTTCTCTAATAAAATTTCGTGGTTTATAAGGTCGAACGCTTTTTTTAGGTCTAGAAAGACAGCACCAGACATTTTCTTTCTGGTGATGTTGAGCAGCCAAGTGTCAATCATATGAACCAAAGCAGTGTGACACGAATGTTTAGGGCGAAAACCAGATTGATGTTTATTCAGAAGAGAATTTTCTTCCAGGAATTCGAGAAGATGTTTGTGTACATGCTTCTCAATAGGCTTCGATAGAATAGATAATATGGATATAGACCGAAAATTATTTGGATCAGGTGTGTCTTTTGTTTTGGGTATAGGTACCACTTTAGATTTTTTGAAAGCCGCCGGAAAAATATTATTTTGAATACATAGGTTGTAAATAATAATATAGGTTAAGCTTTCCACAATGTATGGAAGAGAAAGTTCGAGGATAAAACCATTGATACCATCAATGCCAGCTGACTTTTTGTTCTTGAGACTAGAGATAAATCTGCCCACTTCATGTACAGCGATGCAGGGGATATTAAAAGCATCGCTCGCGGACAGTCTTTGCTTACAAACGTCACTAAGCTTCTGCGATGCGACATGTTCCACCTGATCCAAACCTTCAGCATGTAGTAAAGATTTCGGGGATAAAAATTCATTTAATGAAGTGGTCGTTAAATGCATCGGCTGTAAGGTTGGCAGTCGTATTTGCAGAACGATTTTTACTATTGTTACTTAGTAAGTTTAAAACTTTCCATTTTGAAGACGGATTCCCGCCGCGTATGGTTTTCTCTTCCAGTGCTTTTTGTGCCTCCCGGATAAGGTATTTGACTCTGTTACGTAACCTTTTGAACTCAATAAAATCTTTGTCCCGCTTGGCTCGATTTCTGGCTTCCATGGTTTGTTTAATCTCCTCCGTAATCCAGGTGGGGGGCTCACGGCACCGGACTCGTTTCCTTTTTAAAGGGACATGCTTATTTAGCACTCCGAGGAACAGCTCAAGCCACAGTGAGAGCGCTACATCAGGGTCATTGTGATTGTAAACTTCATGGAACGGCAAAAAACTGAGGTCATGAAGGAAACTATCTCTATCTAGTTTTCTAAAACATCTATAAGTAATGTATAAATGTTGGGTTCGGCTCTGTTTAGGAACATAACATGACCATGTACAAGTGATGGGAAAGTGGTCACTGACAGCTAGTGAAGGGACATCAGTTTCAATGATAGCTTGAGGGTTGTTAGTATAGATGTGGTCAATCAAAGTACACGAAGAGTGGGTTACTCTGGTTGCAGTGGTAATCATCTGTTTTAGTCCAAACAGCATTGTTGTACATTGCCACATCGAATGGTGTTTTGATATGTCAATGTTAAAATCACCGAGAATGAGTATATTCCTGCCTGTGTCATTCACTTTATCCATCACCTGTACAAAGTCGTCATACCACTCGGCAGTGGATGCTGGATTCCTATACACAAAGCCCACTAGCAGTGGCGAAGTGAGGAAGCTTGACTTCCAACCACACGCATTCCACATCCTTTGTCTCAAGATCAAGACGTCTGCGTACTCTGTGCTGAACAGTGCTGTGCACATAAACAGCTAGCCCAGTATGACCAGGAGAAGTTGCATCACGTCGAATAAGAGAAAAATTCGGAATACTGACACATGCGTCAGTGATTCGAGAGTCCAGACGAGATTCAGTGAGACCAAAAAGGTGGAAATGTGACGGCTGGTTCAGAAACAGGGAGACATCATGTACTTTCGGATATAAATGATACACATTTAAATGTCCGACTTTCAGTCCTTGAGTGGCTGATCCAGTGGATCCACTCGCCATATTGTTCGTTGTATATAGACACTAGCGTACACACGACGACAAAAGACCTTTTTATAAAGTCAATAGTCAATAGTTATCCTTTCTCTTATAAGTCTGTACGACTGATCTTTGTACAGAAGAAGAAAAACAATTTAGATAACTAAGAGTTCACGAAAACTTTCACTATACAGTCACACTCCGGCCTCAAATGAGTACGTTCAAGTTATAACCGGCGCTATTCAGTCCACACATGACTAAAAACCAAAATTTACTAGTTTCACATTCCAAAGTGCAGATTCACCGTCAGGCACAGTGGATATGACAATGAAACATATCCGTGTGTCCCTTTTCACGCAGCTTCTCAAAATAGCCGCTTAATGTCACACTTTGTCTAGAAACATTTCTGGCTCAGTCAGACAGCTGCTCATTTGCAAATACATAGTCATATCACAGACGACGTCTGCGTCAGAAGCAAAATGAGATTAACGTAGCCAAAATGCTCGGCACGGTAATTTCAGTCCAGATATCTGTCTATCGCAACAAAATCAGCACCAAAGATGTACCGAGAATAAAGGCAGCCGTCTGTCACTCAGACAATCGATGGTGAGTGATATGTAAGCTATGCTATGACTTTTGTCCCCGTTCGCAACTGACAGATACGAGACACATGGTCGTCAAATGCACCATTATTAGGCGTGATGTGTTGGAATCTTTTAGATCCAGTCAGCGTATCAAGGAAAGCAATGCGCGGTGTTGGTTGTGTCTGGAAAAAGGGCTGTATCCGTCTACGATACTTGAACAACAGTGAGGAAAATTATCATCATTTAAGGATGCTACATGCACTCTGGCTAAGACATAAGGATATCAGCAGCAAACGTCAAGATGTGGGTATAGTCATATGGGGTACTCGTCTGGGCGAGCAATTAATGGATTGAATCCATACAGTATTCACTCTAGGATTTCTATCTATACTGATTTTCTTTCACAAATACACTGCGCACCATAAAAAAAGAGACAAAGATTTGCCTTTCGATATTTCGAAACGGTTTAACATTTTGAAAATCTGATTTCGTCACAGTAAAGTATTTTTAGTCCTCTTTACAGCACTCTCAGCTGCATCACAGGTACGCGCCTATCCTCCGAACGTAAATTTGATTGCCTTGACTACTTGATGGTAGTCTGTTTAAGTAAGTGCGTGTGAGCTTGCATGCGTACGTGTTTATTTGTTTCTCTTGTTTGTTTCTCTGTTTTGTCTGTGTTCTCATAATGTGACAATGTGTGTGTGTGTGTGTGTGTGTGTGTGTGTGTGTGTGTGTGTGTGTGTGTCGGTGTCAGTGGAGAGGGGGAGGGTGGCAGGGGTGTGTGTGTGTGTGTATGTGTGTGTGTGTGTGTGTGTGTGTGTGTGTGTGTGTGTGTGTGTGTGTGTGTGTGTGTGTAACCAATATAAAATGCTAGACAAACCCAAGACATGCTAGGGACGCCGCAGCTTTTATCCTAATTTATCATAATCTCATATATAAAAGTATAATTAAAAATAAAACAATTATTTTAATTACAAAACATGTACAAGTAAATTATATATAAAAACGCATCAGCCTCAAACGTATACTTTATTATCTCATATGTTTAGCAATCCAATTTGGGGGGGGGGGGGGGGTGTTTCCAACATTTTGTTTTGGGACCTTCAACCTGATACAAAAGGCCTCCCCAATGCTAGACCTTGCTTCCAGAGGCCGAAAATTCGGGGTGGGTGACGAGGATAGGGATGGGGATGGGGGTGTGTAGACAGAAGGCGCGGGCGTGTTGAGAGTCATTCGCCAAAATATCAAACAACGGGAGGGGGGAGTAGGAGTGCGTGTGTGAAAATTCGCCAAAATATTAAACGGGGGCGGGAGGGGGTAAGTGGGAAGGGGGGTTCGAAAGACCCCCAAAAAGCCTTTGTTATAGCATTTTCAAAAATTTTATGTCGGGGGGAGGAGGGGGGTCCAGATCCGCCCCTGCAATATTAAGAACTGCAGGTAGCGCATACAGTAATGACAGGTGCGGATCAGGGGGGTGGAATAGGGGGTTCTAGCTTTTTCTTTGGGACCTTCAGCCTCCCCGACGCTAGACCTTCCAAAATCAAATAGGAAGGGTGTTTGTGTGTGCTAAACACCCCAAAAAGGGACTTTCTTATAGTATTTTAAACAATTTTGGGTCCGGAGAGAGAGAGGGGGGGGGGTGTTCCGAAACCCCCAGGATCCCTCTCCCCAGATCCGCCCCTAAGTGAGAAGAAAAAAAGGAAAATACAAGTGAACTGACCAAATGGAGACAGAACAAAAGCAACAGAGAAAGGGAAAATCCACCGCGTTGGGCAGGCCCGGTTGAATCTGGGAACTAAAAGGAACCAAGTACCCTAGGGCAGACCCGGGTGGTACGTGCGTGTATTCGTGTATATACCTGCCCGCCCGTCTCTCAGTCTGGCTGCATCGCATTATAGTGTGTGTGTGTGTGTGTGTGTGTGTGTGTGTGTGTGTGTGTGTGTGTGTGTGTGTGTTGTGTGTGTGTGTGTGTGTGTGTGTGTGTGTGTGTGTGTGTGTGTGTGTGTGTGTGACCAGGGGCTGGGACCCTCATGAGCCGCCCTATTAGGGAGGCTGGTGATGGTCCTTTCCCCTGACACAAATCAAAAGCTGTGATAAGTTGTAATAGCAAGGGATGGTACTGTGATAAAAGGAATGGTGATAATGTGATTCAAAGTGATCAATAGAATGTGATTCGGCAAGGATCATTATAGATTCTAACAGGCGTAGGGCGGGATATTATTTAAATGTGTTTAATTGCTTGTTCATGTTTGTGAGCCGAAGAAAAATTTCCATTTTATACTAATATATTTAATGGAAATAAAGATTTTTGAATTGAATTGAATAGAATACCTACTTTTTGTCTTGTCTGCCCGTGCGCCTGTCCATGTCCGAATCCACCCGACAGTCACCCCGGCGCCGGGCACATCATTCTGGATGTCAACACTGAAAACATCGTATGGCTTGTTCACCGGCTGCGTGTCGGTAGCGGTTTTTGTCGCGATGATTCCTATAGGAATCATCGCGACAAAACAGCTACCGACACGCAAAGGGTTAAATAATGTAAGTCAGATAAGAGGCAGTCATCACCGAGTGAAATTGCTGAGCCCAGGAGTTGAGTCCCTTGACTGACAACGGCTCTTCTCAGTATCCTTTGTCAAGGGACTCTACTCGTGTTGGATTTCAGGACCTGTGGTGATGCCTCATCCCATGACGCGTCCGCTGTCAAAATTCAAATTAACCCTTTGGCTGTCGGTAGCGGTTTTAGTCGCGATGATTCATGCGGAAATAATCGCGACTAAAAGCGCTACCGACAATCAAAGGGTTAACAACCCTTCACCGGCCACTTTTGTCTCACTTTGAGGTGATGGAGGTAACAAAAACAAAATTACAATACTGACAAAAAAGTAAAAGTTTGTGATCCATTTACCTATCATCTTACAATGTCTAAGAAATTGCAAGTTCTTATCTAAAACTCATATGAGATTATTTTTTTTTAAATTATTAAACTGTTAACAACAACCAAACAACAACTACTGAAACAACAATACCAACAACAACAACCGAATCAAAAAAGTAACTGCCAAGCGTTGGCATCTCACAGATTTAACACTGACTTGTTGTTTATATACTTTTTTGTGATATACTCATTTTCAGCAAGGATATTACGAAAAATCACGTCAACTTCTGATGTGTTCTTAAAACAATTATTTCAAATTCTTACATTCTTGGTGTTTTCCGTACCCAATTCTATTTCTGCACTCTTTGATTTCTTAGAACAAGGCGGCGTTTGCCAGTGGCGTTGGAACATGGAGTGGAGGTGGTGCGTGTGTGTGCGGCGGGTAAGGGGGCGGGGGGACGGGGGCGGGATAGGTATGGCATGGCCATGGAGGTACCTCCTCAGGACTTGCTCAATACAGCCTCTTGGCTCTGCCTACGAAAGCATATACCTCTTTAATAGACTTGGTCTCTTGGCTCTGCCTATACGAGGGGCGCAAGATAGGTGTCCGATTCCTCTCCATCTAAACGAGTAGTCTTTAAATGCTATGCCTTCGTAAACAGAATGGTTATATTACTAACCGTACACAAAAGTTTCAAATGCCTATGACATACGGCAGTTTAGATAACGACTTCCACTTTACGCATGTCTCCAAGATGTAGCTGTTCGTGTAAGTTTGGAGGGTTGCACAACCATGGCTTTCAAAAGCGAATAAAGTAAAGAAAAGCATTATGAGGTTTGTTTTCTTGTGTAGGGGCACATGAGCCTTCTTTAACGCTAAAACGTTGAATGAGTTCATAGTATTGAAAACGTGTAGGCTTTGTCTTCAAAATGATACCCCTATTTAACTCATTCAGCCCGACGGCCGTATTTCTCAAATTTTGGAGGCCTCATCTAATGACTATGCATCAGTTGCAGGAGATGGACCGACCATGATAATTCAGTCAAGGGCAGTGCCAGATTAGCTTGGTGCCGACATGCGCCAAGCTAATCTGGCACTGTCGGCGCCATGCTAATCTGGCACTACCCTTGAATTATCATGGTCGACCCATCTCTTGCTGTAGTGTGTCAGGGCTGAACGAGTTAAACTAATTATGCGTCCACGGTGAACATACAAAACATTTTACTTTGATTTCCGGGCGGCATAACTGCATATTTGACTCACAGACAGATTAATTAGGACACCTGAATTGTGATATAACCCCACAAAGGCCGTTGTGTTAGATAGCCAGCTACGTTCTGTTTTGCTCATGGGCCAGGAGTTGTGCTGTAATTAGCTTTTACCTCGGACTCTGACGCTTGGTGCAGTTGGGCGGCGCATACGCTTCAGCGGTAAAACGGATACAGTGATAATTATAAGCATGCAGTATTGAACGAAATAACAACCGTAGCCACTCTTAGGAGGCAGTATAACACATAATTATAATTATCAGGTGTTGATATTCGTCAGTTTTATGTTGAGACTGCTCCGGGAGCGCTTAGGGCCTTTAACCCTCTTAACCCCACGGCCGCATTTCTAAACGTTTCGAGGCGTTGTCTAACGACCATGTACCAGTTGTAGGAGATGGATTGATCATGATAATTCAAGGGTAGTGCCAGATGAGCTTGGCGCCTTCAGGCGCCAAGCTCATCTGGCACTACCCTTGAATTATCATGATCAAATCATCTCCTGCTGCAGGGTCCCGGGGCTAAATGGGTTAAGGGCACAGCCCTGTAAAGATGGAACCAAGCAGAAATTCGAACTGTACATTGTGAGACACAGTAATGCCTTAGCCGCCAATCGGGAAGAGCAGACATGATCCAAGTCAGAGACGTGAGAGGTAAACAGCGAACTTAGCAAAGGTGACCCCATCACTGCGGCGTCACGTGGAAAGAGGGTAGGGTTGTTTGATGTCAGGTATTTTGAAGTAATTCAGTAGTGATCGTCCGAAACTGTTGCTGGACACTTCCACTGAAAGTATCATTTACACTATAAATCACGTTACATTTGAAGGAAACAAACCGATCAGGTGTATGCACAATTCTAAACCCGTTCAGAGTTCTTTTGATCAAAGAATATTTCAAGACTAAAAAAAAAAGAAGATTACTACCTATCTGTAATCTCACCACTTCGGTAACTATGCTCAAATGGATGGTAAGAAACAACCGACTGGCAAATGTCCTCCTTTTTGTCTACCATATTGAAAATACGGTAGACTTTGAAATGGGGCTGGTGAGAGCGCATTCCGGAGCATGCACATGACGTTTTTGGCGTGCGGGGCAGACATGTGACAGCGAGCCCGCCTTTGAGTGCGGAAAAGCTTGAAATTTTAGGATATTATCCTTAAAAGAATTATCTCGAGACCTTTGTTTTTGATGTTTTGATTAAGATGCTCAGTGGCGAAAAAATGGCCGTTTCACAAAAAACCGGTTGATCCACACTGGAGTCCGTAATTATTCTTTATTTTTACTAGATATTTTGCATATAGTGGATAAAAGGAGATATTGAATGAATTCGCTAACCAGCATTATACCTCTAGAACCTTTTGAGTGATAATTAATACTTTTGGAAAAAATATATTTTCACGATTTTGGGTTTAATTTCACAAATTATATGGGTAAATCTTAAAACAATTGAATTTTTTTTAACGGACCCCCCCCCCCCCCCCCAATCTTCTCACTAACAATCGCATGATTTTTCATATACGGTATTTACATAAGTCTACAGTTTGTCTCGGCTGTCGGGTACGATTAGGTCAATCGTGCGTGACCTGTATGCCCTAGGTGTGAAAATCAGACAATTTTCTGCACCACTTTTTCGGAGTCATTTGTAAAACAGCTAACATAACTTTAATTTTTCTTTTACGAAAAAAGCTATCTTCTCATTAATAACCGCATGATTTTTCATAAGCAGTGAGTTTGTATAAGCTTGCTATTTGTCCCGACCCTGGGGTAGGATTAGGTCAAATTGTGACCTGTAAGCTCTAGGCGTGAAAATCAGCAAGAAAATTGCAAAGTTGATCTTCTGGATACGTCAAATGTTAGTACTGCGATGAGTGACGTATGACATCGAGTCGTCACTGTGAACTCGGCGTCGTGGGACTAATGATGCCATGACGTGAAGCTTGAAGTGACTTCATTTCGCTGCTCGTGCTATTCTTCTTCAGAATAGCTATGCTACGCCAGACCATCGAGCTTACGAATGGCGGAAATCGCCGCGGTGTGTCCGTCTTTATTTCTGTGTGCCAATGTTTGTCGATCAAAGGGTGGATTAGAGTAGCATGAGATGTCTTTCTGTCCCTACATAAGCCCACAGAGCGTAGTAATGGCGGGAAGCGCCGTGTGTCCGTCTTTATTAATTGTGTGCGCCGACGTGTGTGTTGATCAGATGTTGGCTTAGAAAGGAGGAGACCAGCATTATCAGCCTAAACACATGAACAACTCTGAATGTTCCTAAAAGATAAACGCATCTGAGCTCCAAAAAATACGGTAGACTTTGGGATGAAATCCTCATCTTGTTTTTTTCTTTGCATAGCCGCGCTACCCTGGGAGCAAGCCCCGCTGCACTGGATTAAGATATCTACATTTTTTTCCATGACACTTCTGGCATGCACCCCTATGGTGGGATAACGTGAGTCCTGGCAGGCATCAGTATCCATGATGTCTTTCACTTTTGCCAATCTCATCTGCCCAACCCTGATATCTGTTTACTTTTTATTTTTGAGAACAAAAAATGTCAGAGTTGCATCGAGTTACAGACCGTTCAATCCTGTCAACTGAGCGTTCACGGGGGCTGTTTTCGCCCTATATGATTTAACGCCAGCTCGAGCGTGGGCCACATAACAGGGTTTGAGCGGCTGAGCAAGAGTGTAACATCTCAAAAGAAGTTGATCTACAAGCAGACATCACATACTTGTGGCCAAACATTCCCAGGAAAGCACATTTGGGGACTCATCGAGTGCCCCACGTAATAGTATACTCAGACCATACGAAATACGAACCACTGATGTAAAACGTCAAGTTTATAAGCGCGTGAATAGTTACAGCGACCTATTCTAGGCAACGAAAGATTGATCTCCTTTATGTATGATTTTAGTGCTAGACAAAGGGGATAACTTAAACAGCAAATCCGAATGCCTTTGCTGCTGTTTTTCTCCATTGTACATAAGAGACTTCCACGGACACGATCCATGTGCGGCTGGATAACCACTGTTATGTGCGCCTACTCGACATTGATAGTAAAAGGACAAATAGAAAAGTCTTAAGCTACGGTTCCATAAGCATGAATCCGATACGAATACGACACGAACCCGATCAGTGTGGTGATGCAATTTTCCTTCAAAAGTTGCGTCATTTTCGTTTGAAGTCGGATACGAATTCGTTTCTGCATCGGACATATGATGGAAACACACAAACATGAAAAGGACTTTTGGATCGAAATTGTATCGGATTCATGTTTATGGAAGAGTAGGTTTAGCTGAGGCAAGACAGAAACTGAAATCCCGTTGTATCCGCGAAATTTAGCAATAAATGCGCGTCATGGAACTTATCGCTTTACATTAGGAGACATACACTTTTGAATGGATTCAGTAAGTAGTAGACTTAATGAATGATGTTTGAAACAAGTAATGAATGAATGAATAAATGAATGACCCATTTCATACAATTTCAACGTGAAACAAAAACCCAGTCATACCTTAAAACCTTAAAGAAAATAAACCTCAGAAGCTGGTGATTGATCCAAATCACTTGTACTGTTACATCAGATGTGTCCGGCCAGTTCCTGATCATAATATCAGTTACACTGTGGGGAGGTTTATGTGTGTTCCAAATATAACACTCCAAGTGTTGGGGTTCCCACAAAACAGAAAAATAGCCTCCAGTATGACATCAACTGATCGCCGGTCTGTGGTTTTGGATCTTACGACTTCAAGCGAACGAACGAACCAACGAATGAACGAAGTAAATTAAACAGTAGCACTCGAAATGTGCACTAATTTAACAGACGGAAAATAAGGCGCGGATGGGGAAGGGATGGTGCTGGGGAAGGGCAGGGGGCGGGAAGGGTTTGGGGGGGGGGAGGGGGGGGGAGAGGAAGAAGAAGGAGTCAGTTACCAAAGCATCACTGAAACACGATTCTGAAATAAAAATCACACCATCATGCCATCTGTCGGGCCAGAGTGCGCAACCAACGACCTTTACATCATGTTTGTAGATAAACAACAAAGACTTGAACTTTTTAAAAAGTGTTTTGTTCTGTTCAGGGTTTCTCACAGGTCATCCTAGCTTTTCTGCTCGGACACTCCTAACGTGGGAAATTGCCAAGTGCGCTGGAATACCCCTGGTTACAGTTACGTGTAGCTTCACCGATCTGCCGTGCGGGTTGTTCCAATTTTCACGCCGCCTTCTCAACACGAAAATCACTAGTGTCTCCACAAAAATGGGGGGGGGGGGGGGGGGGGGGGGGGGGTGATATGCCAGAAAATCGTTATGCGTGACTGGCACCTTTTCGGTTCTCGCAATTTTTGTTCATCCTTATCTGTGAAAAAGGAGTGGGTTGTCGTGAAACGTAAGAGCTAAAATAAGATCTTCGTGATCAATGACAAAGCCATGATTGAGTCGTGAAACGTGAGAAATCTGTTGGCACTCCACAAAATGTATTACGACCACCCGCCCCCCTCCCCTCCTTCCTCACCGGCGTTTGATTCTATGACCAGTTAAAAGTTAAAGAATGTTGTGAAAGCTGTCTTCGTCCACAGTCTACTTCTCCCCCCTCTCTTTCCGCGTTGTTTCGCCCTGAAATGACCTTAGTCGCATGTTTGGCGTTAAACCCAAATAACTAACTAAAGTATCTGGCCAGTCAAAAGCGCTCTCTTCTTTCTTCCTCCTCTGTTTCCAACGTGATAAGTGAATTCTATTTTTTATTCGAATTCGTGAATCGCAAATTATTTGTGGTGAATCCGTGATGGTCCCCCCCCCCCTACCCTTGCCCCCCTCCCTCCTTTCCCACCGCTCTCAAATATTGGTCTCGCATACAACCCCCTCCCCCGAGAAAATGGTTATATGGGAGGGAAGAAAGGGCATTAATTTTTGCGCACAGTGAACCATAATGACTCTAAGTTGACGAACAATGGTGACATGTCACTCCAGAGAAACGTTTGCTCTATGCAGCAGTGCATTCGCCGCAAGCAGTGCAATTCGTTCGCTAACACTCCAGACGCAAACGCCCCAGATCAGACATGCACTATAAACTATAAAATTACGACCAAAATAGTCAAGTTGTTTTTTTCAAGAGAAAATCTTTTTTTTTTTTAGTGTGCCTTAACAGTTTTGGTGGATCATCTTTTACTTATTTAAAAAATGTTGAAATACTGTATTTTTTCTGCGAGAGCAATATTTTTTCCCATCAAGTCAGTGTAAATTTGATTATTTTTAGCCCCCCCCCCCCCCCCCCCCAAAAAAAAAAAAAAAAAAAAAAAAAAAAAAAGAAAAAGAAAAAAAAAGTTGGTGAATATTAATGGACTCTTAATTTAACCAAAATCTCAAAGACAAGAAACATTAAAAAAGTAATAGTATTACTTTTTATTTCTTGCAAAGAAGTATAAAAAGTCACCATGATATATAAAATCCCATATAATAATGTGGTGTTTAGGCGAGGGATGAGTGATAAACATATTTTACATGGAGGGAAAGAGGACTGAATGCGTTGGTGGTGGGGGGGGGGGGGGGGGGTTAGGGGGTGGGGCGGTGTCCGGTGGTAGCCGAAGTACTGAGTATGACTAGGCGGGGGGATTTCCCGACTTTGGAATGCTATGATGAGAGATGGAGATTGAGAAAGAGATAGAGGGTGGGAACGCTTTAGGGGTGAGTGCGTAGGCGAGGATGAGAGGCGTGAGAGTGTGTGGGAGGTAGATGCGTGGGCGGTACAGGATGACTAGGGAACGGTACCGAGAAGTACGCCAGTCATTCTGGTCGGCGGGGCCACAGCAGCCGACATTGTCCTGCTGCCTTGCAGGCCTGGCCACTTGGCTGTGGAAAGGCTAAGGGAGGAAAACCCTGACATCAAAGCCCCCATGTCTCCGGGGAAGGTTTTTGAGCCAGAGACTAGGACAAGGACAGTCTGATATAAAACCTACGACCCGAGGACCTCGATGCCACCGTCCCAGCTTGCTAGGCCATGGGCATAGGCAAAAAAGAGCCGCTCACCAGGCCCACCTAGCCCAGCCTTCCTGCCCTTTGAAAAAGTCTGCTATCCGCCTCATCTGCAGCAGTCTCCAGTGCAAGCTTAGAGAGCTCCAGAACGAATGGTGGTCCAGACTCGCACAGAGGACCCAGCTTTGCGCTGACAACGGTGACTACAGAGGCTTCTACGAAGCACTGAAAGCAGTGTATGGCCCCAGGCACCTGGTACAAAGTCCCCTGCAAAGCGCTGATGGACAGGCACTCCTCACAGATAATACCTCCATCTTGAACCGCTGGTCGGAATACTTTCAGGACCTCTTCAGCGCTGAGCACACTGTTAAAAAAATAGTCATCCTCCAAATCCCACACCTCTCACTAAAGGTTGAATTGGACGAACCGCCCACCGCCGAAGAGAGCCTCACAGCCATCCACCAGCTCAAGAGTGGCAAAGCAGCAGACATTGACGGAATCCCGCCAGAGATCTGGAAACATGGAGGCCCAGCACTGCACAACAAGCTCCACGACCTCTTTCTCTGCTGCTGGGAGAAAGGAACACTACCAAAGGATCTCCCTGATGCAGTCATCATCACCCTGTACAAGAACAAAGGAGAGAAGTCTGCCTGCTCTAATTATCGTGGAATTATGGTGCTGTCCATTGCCGGGAAAATTCTCGCAAGGCTGCTCCTGAATCGGCTGGTACCTGCCATCGATGAAGACCACCTCCCAGAGGGCCAGTGTGGCTTCAGAACCAACAGGAGTATCACCGACATGGTCTTTGTGCTGAGACAGCTTCAGTGCCGCGAGCAGAACAAAGGGCTGTACGTAACGTTTGTCGACCTAACAAAAGCGTTCGACACTGTGAGCAGGCAAGGCATGTGGCAGATCCTGGAGCGACTTACCTGTCCCCCAAAGTTCCTCAGCATGATCGTCCAGCTCCACGAGGACCAGCAAGGTCAGGTCAGACTCAACAGTGACCTCTCAGAACCATTCCCCATTCTCAACGGCGTGAAGCAGGGCTGCCTGCTGGCACCGACCCTCTTCACCATCTTATTTAGCATAATGTTGAAGCAGGCCACAGTGGACCTCGACGATGACGACGCAGTGTACATCAGGTATCGTCTCGATGACAGCCTGTTCAACCTCAGACGACTGCAGGCCCACACCAAAACCCTAGACCAACTGATTCGTGAGCTGCTCTTTGCTGATGACGCTGCCCTCGTTGCACACCCAGAGAGAGCCTTGCAGCGCATCACGTCCTGCTTCGCAGATGCTGCCCAGCTCTTTGGACTCGAGATCAGTCTGAAAAAGACAGAGGTCCTTCATCAGCCGGCATCCAAGGAAGAGCATCGCCCTCCCCACATCACCATCGGCGAGTCCGAACTGAAGTCTGTACACCAGTTTACCTACCTTGGCTGCATCATCACGTCAGACGCCAAGCTGGACAAGGAGCTGGATAACAGGCTGGCAAAAGCGAGCAGTGCTTTCGGGCGACTATTCAAGCGGGTGTGGCACAATCATCAGCTGATAAAAGGCACCAAGATCAGCGTGTACAGAGCTGTCATCCTCACCACCCTGCTGTATGGTTCCGAGTCCTGGGCCCTCTACCGCAGCCAACTACGACTCCTCGAACGCTTTCACCAGCGCTGCCTGCGTACTATCCTCAGCAGTCACTGGATTGACTATGTCACCAACGTCGAGGTCCTTGAACAGGCGGAAACTGTGAGTATCGAGGCTTTGCTGCTGCGGACACAGCGTCGCTGGGCGGGGCACATCTCCAGGATGGAGGGTCATCGCCTACCCAAGATCACTCTGTTCTTGCCACTGGACACCGAGACAGAGGGGCACCAAAGAAGAGATACAAAGACGGTCTCAAGAAGTCACTTAGTGGTCTTCGCTTGCTGCGGACCGCGACACCTGGCGTTCCAGCATTTACAAGGCAGCCGTCTCCTTTAAGGACTCTCGCAGAGCTAACCTTAAGGACAAGCGGCTCAGGAGAAAAAACAGAGTTGTCGTAACTCAGAACCCTGACCAGAACTTCCCCTGCAGCCACTGCGGTCGAACCTGCCTGACCCGGATTGGCCTCCGCAGCCACGAACATGCCTGCAGACGACGTGGGCAAGCCCTATAGAATCTTCGTTCGCGAAGTCAAGCCAAGAGAGATTATGAGATAGTACTATACATTAATTGCCTCGGCTCAGTTGTATGCACGGTGTTTTATGGAGGTCCTTTTTGTGTTCGGACTTGTTTTGTTTTTAGTTTTGTATGTAGTGTTGCAGGTGGGGGTAGGGGGTTGGGGGGTGGGGTGGGGTGGGGGGGTGGGGTGGGCGGGGTGGGGGTGGGGGTGGGGGGCAGGAAACAACCAGTAAACCTACTGGTTGAGTTAGATGTTGTCTTACATGTTTGACAAGTGAGAGTCACGGGAATAAAACGCCTCTGTTATTTTTGCCCAAATGACACTCTGGCCAGCCCTTAATTGGCCGAGAGGGGCGATGATGTCAGAACAGGGGCGCACTGGTTGGAAGGAGAGAGTGAGGTCGGGGAAAGGGGAGGGAGGGGGGCATGAGAGTGACTGGAGTTTAACAAAAATAAAAAGCCTCCCTTCTGGTAACAACTTTTTGGGTATGCGAACAAAACACACCCTGCAAACAATTTGTGGACGATTTCTCTTAGACAGAGCAAATATTCAAAGATTTCATTCTTTTATATCCTACTGGGATGTGAAGGAAATAATACACACATTATTTTATTCATTTATATTGCATAGAAGGCATGATAACACATTTATATGGACATTCATGCAAAGACATGTATTGTGTTTGAAGAAGGAGACATAAACATGGTTCACACAGGTTATATGCCCAAACAGCTTTTTTAAAAAATTGGCAAATGCGTGATTTTTGTGTGTGTGCATTTAGTGACAAACGTTAATCGTGTATTTTAATCCACAGTATCTCAATTGCAAAAAAAGTATTCCGGATGACGAACATAATATAAGACATTCTACAGGTAAATGATATTCATCGCACGTTGATGACACGATCTTGACAGATACGTTCTGTAGTAAATATAATACTAAATTTCTTGTTCAAATTGTAATTGTGACAACTGCAGTGAGATTTGATTAATGTATTAACATCTAGTGGGTGTGAGAGAGCTATTTTATATTTGTGTTTATAATTTCTGTACAAAAAAACCCACAAAACAATTTGAGGCTGAGCTTAATTCTTTTAACGTTTCTACACACAAAGAGTCAACGCTAAAAAGAACTTTGTGTCCGCCCCCTACCCCTCCCCACTCCTCCTCCCCCCTTCCCGCACACACACACACACACACACACACACACACACACACACACACACACACACACACACACACACACACACACACACACACACACACACACACACACACACACACACACACACACACACACACACCAAAAGTGTCGATTAGTCGGGCGGTGTGTGCATTGCCTGTTGGTGTAGGTAATAAAGTACACGTAATTAATATATTTTAAACACATTTTAACCCATTTTAAAAAATACATTTTCGATGATCACTTTTTTTAGTGTCACTGCCAACAACATCTACAGGGCGGATTGAACTGGTTTTAACGCTACAGTTTCCATAGTTAGTTCCTCCACGAAAATGGTTCTGGCTTCCTTCGTCACAGTAGATCTATTTTCTAATGGTTTTAGTTTTTATGGCTGTACAAGACTTTTTTAAAACTTACGTTCTGTTTCTATGCACCAAAATAAAGTTCCGCGCCAATTAGCATCTTAACACTTTGCGTGTCGGCAGCGGTTTTAGTTGCGATGATTCCTGTAGGAATCATCGCGACTATAACTGCTACCGGCACGCAAAGGGTTAAAAATGTTCAGAAACAGATAATGTAACTGACGCAGCGCACGACCACAGTAAGAACTTTCGTGAAATGTCGCGGTGCGTAGCCGATAAGTGCTGGGGCGCACAGCTCGCAAATCGTTGAGTGCTCACACTCTATTACAAACTATGTCAAAACTATGCAACTTTCAGCCTGAAAGATTCTCTCGGACATAAAGGATCAGCTACAATGTACGGTTATTATTGGCAAGTCTTTGAGCGCGACAGTGCTTTAAAATAAAGACGGAGACCAAACATAAAAAGACAATTTTAACCTTGCACAAAGCACAGTCAGTCTGTGAAAGATGCCTTTTCGTTTTCGTGGAGATGCTCAGATCAATGTTTGTGTTGTGACGGCGGCGTGAAAATCGGTACAACCCGTCCTGGCAGAGTGATACTCCGCGTGACTGGGTCTCGGGGAGGAAGAGATGACAAGCTTTTGTGACGTCTTATATAATATGCAAATTCCAGATTATCATACGCCAGGCCAATGCCGAAGTATCTGTCCGCAACTTTGGACTCATTTTCTTACATAATCTAGGAGGAGGTGAAGGTATGCCCTAAAATTGTGATGCACGACTGGCGGTTTGAAAGTTTGAAAATGTTGTCTCTTAATCTGACGCTTGAAAGTAAAAGTTAGTAAGTCTATTGTTTAAAAAAATATAAAATGCAACATTTTTGAAAACTTGTAAAACAATCTAAATCTTTCTTTTCACAAAACCGGACTTGGTGTATTTTGCTTTCACAGGGTAGACTTGGTCAATACGCCGTAGCACTGGCGGTAGCTGACTGGCCAATACACCTCTGAGGTGACGTCAATCTAGGTCAGTGCACTCGAGACTGACGTCAAATTAGGCCAAAAGTGACGTCAAGCTAGGCTATTAGGCCCCGGAAATGATGTTAATTTGGACAATAAACCCCCCGTAAATTGTAATCAATCTAGGCCAATACCCCCCCCCCCCCCCTCACGTGACATCAATCTAGTTCAATATACCCATGGTGTGAAATACTTATAGGCATATACACCAGAACAGTGACGTCAATCTCGGCCAATGTGCACAGGAAATGACATCAGTGTAGGTCGGTATGCTGTGGAAGGGACGTCGGTCGAGTCAATTTCATGACAACTGGTCAAGACATGTGGATATGCCTGAAATAATACCCGTCTCTCAGAGGCAAAGGAAGAGTTCCATTTGATGTATTGCCCGACTCTAACACCCAAAGACCAGGTGGGGGTTGGGCGTGTCATATGCGGGGGTGGGGGTGGGGGAAGGATTGGGGGGTGGGGATGGGGTGGGGGGGAATAACAGCACGTCGTTTTTTTTTTATTTCAATAGTCGTTCATAGAATCGACAAATAATTTGTTAACATTATAATGAAACAATGTATGCCTGTATGCCTGTTTGTGTGTCTGTCTACATCCTTGCCCGTGTGCGTACCGCCCTGTCTGTCTGTTATTCTGTGCTTTGGAATATGTAGGCCTATGTGAGTGTCCGTGCACCCCTCCATGTGCGATCACTACCGACATTCAGGCCATCCTTGTCGGCGTCTGTCTCCATCCTAGTGTGTATGCAAGCACTCAAGAAGTCGTAAGTTCAAATCCTGAAGAAATATTACGGTGAATATGTTCTTCCTGTCGTTCTCTAGTTAGATGACCGCTCTAGTCCTTCTGGAGAATGATGATGTCCTCTGCAGCTCCTCCATGTCTCCGAAAAGCTTCTCCTTCAGTGACGAAAAGGTTCAACAAGGTCATATCACAGGTCCAGGAATCCTACACGAGTTAAGGTTTCTGACAGCTGCTGCAGAAGATCCGCTGTCAGGGGCCTTAGCTCCTGGAGGATTCCTGAATTTGTGCCCCCATCTGGGTCCGTTGGCGCAATTGGTGCGAATACTTTGAATTAGTGCGTTACCGAATTTCGGGCAACACCGTTGTGCAGGAGCAGATATAAACGCATGGGTGGCTAGCCCTTCCTCTGCCTTCGTCTTCAGCCTGTTCTGGTAAGTATCAAAACATTGTCTATTTTAAAGTACCATTACGCGTAAATTTGAAGACACATTTCAGCACCATTTGCGTTTGTTATGCCTTGTCGATACACCTAATGAACTTTCACAGCAGTTTGGACAGGCAAAAGCACACCCGTAATCGCACTTATTTATTCTGCCCAGCCGTTAGTGTGTCAATCTATTTTTAGCTGTTTCTGTGACTGAAAGCGTTGTATTTATAGAACGGAGCAGAGTCATTATGAAATTACTTGATATCACAACGACGTGCGCTGAACTAAATTCTCCTGTGTCTAAATGAACCATATTTAGACATGTGTGTAGCGTTTCGTAACCATCTGTTAAAGAAGTGCATCGTTGAACAGTTACGGAGGTAGTGGGCCCTAAAGATGTGTATGTTGGTATTTTATGTACAATTTAGTTTTTACATTTTTACCCCCCCCCCCCCCCCAAAAAAAAAAAAAAAAAAAAAAAAAAAAAAAAGAAAAAAAAAAAAAAAAAAAAGAAAAAAAAAAAAGCGTTAGGTCTACATTTCTTGATCTTACATTTAGCTACCCAGCAATTTGGGTTTGAGGAAGATTTCCTTCTACAAATCCCGACAGGCGTACTTAAAGTTAAGAACACAAGATTATACACTTTGTACTTGGCTTGGATGCGTATTTTTAAAAAAAAAATTATTATTGGTATATACTTACCAGCATACGAAATTTAATGCGACAAATTAATAAAGAAATTCCAGAGAAACGGTAGCACATTTCAGACTGGCTTTTGTTGTCTTTTGTTTAAACACCGCTTTGTCACAAATGACATTGTACAAAGCGATGTATAAATACACACATCAAAAGCCAGTTTAAAATGTTCTACCGTTCTATGTTCTACAATGTCATTTGATCATCAAAGTAGAAAATCGGCGAAGAGTGCATTTTGTGTCTATATTACGCATGATATGATGAGGTCATGTTGAAAAGGGAAGTGCGTAGACTTGAAAATAGTGCGTGCGGAGGAAGTGAACGCAATGCTTGATTGTAGGAAAAAATGAAAACTTTGTTGCCAATCTTTGTATCTCGAGAAAACATCAGATGAATACATGTATGCATAACACAAAACCCCAAAATGTCACATTTCGTTCTCACGCAAGTATACATTGTACTTTTTCCTTCTGACTGAAAACTATGACGATCTGGTTGAAATGCTTAAACTTATCGGGGTGTGACTGAGAAAATAGTTTTATACTAGGGAATACACTATAGTCTCAGAAATACTTTGCTGTCAAAGCAGGAGAGAAAGGCTTAGCAGGGGCATTGTCCAACTGGATCGGCCAAGTGAATCACACGTGGGTCAAAAACATGGCACAGCGAAACACGTACAGAATGAATTTATATTATAAATAAATAAATAAATAATAAATAAATAAATAAATAAATAAATAAATATTAGATAAAAAAATTTCAGAAGTAATTTCAGAAGACAGTTACTGCTCAGTCAGAAATGTGACTGGATTTGATGTACAACCAGAGCCCTCAACGGACGATGAGACAACCATCCGCAGCCAGTCATAGATTAGTCACAGCGGTTGGTCAGTAAATGAATGACCGCATGATGATTGGTTGGTTTGGGGATTAACATCCACGGCACCAGAGTGACAATGGACGGCCCTAACGGGTGGGTTATGGGTGAACAAGGGATAGGCACAGCTATTGTGTATGGTGTACGACCCGAACACTGATCAATTAAGGTGTACTGCAACTGTGCCACTTTGATTCACCGGGACCTTTCAAGTAACATGCTATAGAACAAACCCGTCTTTTTGGGTGAGCGCTGGCTATCTACAAAAGGTGCATTTACCGAAAGCGGCCCCGAATTGTGCCCCATCAACAAAAGCGTGGGCCAAAAGTAAAAACTGTTCCTAGTACAGCCGACAATGTGCAATAACTCGAGCTTGTCTTTAGGCGCAGCAAGCTTTTGTCAGGACCTGTTGCGCCTTCTCTCACCTCCGGCCAGAATATTGTATGAAAAAGTGGGGAAGGATGTCCGTGCGTGTTTTGCGTGGTGTGCGTGTGTGAGGCGGAAGGGGGGGGGGGAACGGGAGGGGCGGCAAGTGTGCCTCTGTAAGCTTAATACTTTCAGTGGATTAATTTACTAGGAGGGGAACAGGGCAAGGGAAAAGAGGGTATGGGAGGGGGGGGGGGATAGACAAAGACAAACCAAACTTTGATATAGCATTAAAAAGTATTTTGGGCGGGTGGGGGGGGGGGCGGAAACCCTGGAAACACATCCCTCCCCCAGATCCGCCCCTGTAGAATATCATCGAGTTTGCTGCATCCTGACTAACTGAATTACACCATGATCGCGAAGAGACTGAAATGAAAACGTAGTATGATTAAAAAGTAACCACTCGTCAGATTGTGAAACACTTTACGTTTAAACTCCCGTCCGCCTTTTCCACCTATTTTTCTGACAAAATCCAAACTCTGCGTAACACACTCGATACTCTACCTTTTCCGTCTTGCCCTCCCACCCCCCCCCCCCACCCCCACCCCTTCACTGGCACACCCCTGTCGTTTTTCCGCCCTGTCTCTCAGGATGAAGTTCTCAAACCATAAAGTCTATGCCTTTCATAACCTGTGAACTAGACCCTCTTCCGACTTCTCCCTACCGTGATGGCCTTCCACAACTTTTGCCCTTTATTACTGACATCATCAACACATCTCAAAGAAAATGGCTCCGTCCCCGATATCTTCGTCTGCCATCATTCGTCCTCTCCTCAAAAAACAAAACCTCGACCCAAACGAACTCAAGAACTATCGCCCAGTCTCCAATCTCTCTTTTCTGTCCAAGCTACTTGAGAAGACTGTTCTCAACCAGCTCAACCGCCGTCAACAATCTCCTCAGTCCCTTCCAGTCTGCTTATCGCAAACATCACAGCACAGAACAGCCCTTCTAATTATCCTGAACGATCTTCTTCTCTCCGGACTCGGGCAACATCTCCCTTTTTACGTTACTCGATCTCTCTGCAGCCTTCGACACTATTGATCACTCTATCCTCCTCCACTGCCTTCACTACTCCTTCGGCATCACTGACTCTGCACACTCCTGGTTTCTCTCCTACCTCTCCGACAGACAGCAGTCCGTCATCATCGACGGCGTCTCTTCTCACTCAGTCAGGCTCTCCTGCGGAGTTCCACAGGGGTCCGTCCTGAGTCCGGTCCTTTTCACTGTACACCTCTCCTCTGTCCAACATCATCCAGTCTCATCACATACGCCACCACCTCTACGCTGACGACTCACAACTACTAGATAAAGACAAAACCGACAACATTCAGTCACTCCTGACTCGCACGGCTGACTGCTACGAAGACGTGAAAAACTGGATGACAGCAAACAAACTGAATGACGACAAAACGGAAGCCATGCTGGTACGCACCAGCCAGAAACTTTCCCAGGTCTCCTCCTCTCTCCAGCTTCAACTCGACAGCACCCCCACCTCCTCTCTGACTCTGCCAAGGGCCTCGGCGTTATCCTCGATTCCTCTCTTTCTATGACCAGCTTTGTCTCTGCCACTGCCCGGGCCTGCTATTTCCGCCTCCGTCGCATCAGAAAATACCTCACCACTGAAGCTGCCACCAAACTTGGTGTCTCTCTCATTTTGTTTCGCATTGACTATTCAATGCAACTCTCTCTTTTCCGGCCTTCGTCACTCCACCACTCTCACTCTCCAGCGAGTCCAGAACAATGCTGCCCGGCTCGTCCTCAGAAAAAAGAAATCTGACCACACCACTCCCCTGCTCATATTCCTTTACTGGCTCCCCATCCCCCAACGCATTCAATACAAGATTCTGTCTCTCTGCTACAAATCCCTCAACAACTACGCTCTCGCCTATCTCTCCAACTTACTTCACCCTTACACTCCTTCTCTCCGCTCTGCCTCCGACCCATTCCGCCTCCACACCCCCCGCACCAAACTCAGCACTTTCGGCCCTAGCTCCTTCTCTGTCTGCGGTCCATCCACCTGGAACACTCCCCCCACTCTCTCTCCGTCAGAAAACCTCTCCTTCCTACTTCCAGTCCGCACTCAAAACTCACCTCTTTCAACAGTTCTAGCACTCTAACGCCACCACACACCTCACCCCCAGCTGACTGTCGTAATGTATTTGTGGTATGTGAGTCATTGTTAAAAGCGTGCACATGCGTGTGTGAGTTGTGAATACGCGCTTAGAGTTATAATTATTATAAGATAAGCGCATTATAAATACCGTAATTATTAATTATTATTATTAGACTCCAGCTGAACAGATTTCGGAGAATTTAAGCGCTGTCAGTCGTGTATGTCTGTGACCAATAGGAGCAGTAGCCTCCCTTGATGAAGTATCGCTCAACGCTACGCCTAGTTAACCGTCTGCTCTGTCCTACGAAATACAAACGCACAACGAGTAGGTATGAGAGGACTGTACATAAACAATATTAACTCTTAAACTCCTAGACCTAAATGACTTCCATTCCGTAGAAAGGAAGTCATTTAGTTCTGGGAGAAGAAGAGTTTTAAAAAAAAACACACAAAAAAAACAAAAAACAAAAACAAAAACAAAACAAAAAACCACCAAATGACAATAATACATAAACAGCGCCCGATCAAATAACGTGTACAGTATACGGTATACGGCAGGCTTGATATTTGTGTTAATGTTTTTAGCTGAGTACTTAGTGCCCGGGGAAACGCTAATCGCCGAGCACGCGGAATACGACAGTAACATGCAACAGGTGATAATAGCATTTTTAGGTATACGGCGTGCTCAGTTTAACTCATTCAGCCCCGACACACTACTGCAAGACATGGATCGAGCATTATTGTTCAAGAGTGGTGCCAGAATAGCTTGGCGCCCATAGGCGCCAAGCTGTTATGGCACCACCCTTGAACTATCATGCTCGATCTGTCATTAGAATTGTAATACAGTCCTTCACAGGGAAACTTCAAAATTTGGGGATTTCGGTCCTGGGGCAGAATGTGTTAAATTTATGTTAATGTTTGCAGTCCAGTGTCTAAATAGTTCCCTGACCAACACACTCCAAGATGAAGCTGCTGCTGCTGTTCATTCTGCCCCTGGCCATCACAAACCCCGTGGACAAGCGATTCCTTCTGGACACCTTACAGACTCTCGGCTCCTCCGCACTCACTGGCCTGCTCGGTAGGAAATGTCTTCCATTTCTTCTTCTAAAAACTAGTACACTTTTTGTGTTGTTCCCTTCCACACTGTTGAAAAAATGGACACCATGCAACTGCAAAAAGATAGATCGTCGTGCACCCCCCCCCCCCCTAACCCCCCTGCGACAGCTGGGGCTAGTAAGGATATAAGTCTCTTGGGGATACCTTTTTGTATACATGTTAACAAGGCGTCTGGATGAATTAATACCGACGATGTCAGAAACACAATCTGAAACCATAGGCAAGGAAGGAGTTAATAGTTATACATTTACTACCACCACCACTTCTACTACTACCACTACTAATATCATTCAAATGACGACTTGACGATGACGACGACAACAACAACGACAGCAACATCATCATCATCAACAACAACAACAACAACAATTGGTCAAAATTTCACTATTTGGGGGTTAATGGTTCTGAAGACGTCAAATGAATCGACATCGACTATTCTAGTTAAACTGAGGTGCCCGACATACGTCTACGTCTCCGTAGCATTATCGTATCACCATCCTTATCATCACGCTGTTATTGCAATACTACTGTTCCGCTCTCATTGACCTGCTATTACCTTAGAGGGAAACAACACCAGGGGCTGTGTTTAAAGGGTCAATGGGCTAAAGTCATTTCACCCAATCACAAAATCCGCACAGGTGCAAGAGGCATAGATCCGCATGAGCCCCCGCAGATGCGGGGGCTCATGCGGATCTATGCCTCTTGCTGTTCTCATTTTGTATCCGTGTTCTTCAAGCGGCCTAGGTTCTTCCGCGCTGAACTGGCAATGTCTGTTTTACATAATTTGTGACTATAGGCAATGACGGGGTTAACAAATGTGGTTTTCAGAGGGCATGGGCATGAATCTTACGACGATAAAGAGCGTTGTGACTGACCTTGCCGTGACCTTGGAGACTGACCCTACTGAATCTAAATGTGAGGGTGCCTGCCCGGGTGTCGTTGACCAGGTTGGTGTGTGTGTGTGTGTGTGTGTGTGTGTGTGTGTGTGTGTGTGTGTGTGTGTGACGTACAGATGCGTCACTGTAATATTTTCCTGGACGTAATTTCTATCCGCTGCCACGGGTAATGATTATTAAAATTATCTTTCCAGGTTCTGTCTGGTGACCCCGCGAATACCCTCCACCTCATCGTCCACTCCGGATGCCCGCTCATCTGCAGATCGTGAGTTCAAAACTGAATTCGAATTGATAAAATCAGTGGCGTCTACACTTTTTTTCAGGGGAGTTGTGGCCAAAAGTATGAAAAATCAAATGACGTGGGGAGTGGGAGTTGGTAGAGAAAGTCAGCGTACTTCATTAGCCAGTACTTCATGCAGTCTGTCGTAGCCATTTGTTGCAAACGTTTTTTTTTTTTTAAACAGTTTTTGTGGGCAGTTACGGTTTGGGCAGTCACGTTTTCAAATCCATATTTTCAGTCGCAGTAAGATAAAGAATAAGAGACCTGAATGGATCACAACCTTCTATGTGTTGATTATGTTGTGCTTGGAATATGTTGAGCTTGGCATGGAGGTCAAACCAAAAGCCGCCTACCTGTTTACAAGTACAACGTATACAAGTATAAGTACCGCGCCGATTCAAAATCCACAGTAAAACTTTATCTTACACAGTTTTTATAATATATTTTTTATTTTTTTTCCAAAAATGTTCTGATGTATTATTGTTTTTAATTATTGGCCATCTTTATTTCCTGTTGTAATTCACGTCAATTCAGTATACTTTATTCATCGCGCTAGGGGCAATTAAAGTGGTCCGACAGGTTCAATGACTCAAATAAACACAAAAAGTAAATTACAATATACGCACAATAATGATACAAACAATTCAAGTAAAATCTAATGTAAGTATATTAAAACAGTACAACATTCATTTAAAAAAACACACGTGCACATATCACTACACCACACAATGCACAGCAGTAAAAACGGTAAAACGGTAAAATGGTAATTAATTTAATAAAATTATAATAATATATATTTTTTTAAAACGAACTAAACAAAACAAAATAAAATAATAATAATAAAATTAAATTAAAATTATATATATATTTTGTAAAATTGATAATTGGAAATTTAAGAAAAGAAAAAAAAAGTTTCTGGTGAAAGAAAACACTCACAGCAAAGCATATTTAAAAAACTAAAAAAGCTCACGATTTGCTGCTACATAATACTCGAGCGCGCGCACACACACACACACACATACACACACACACACACACACGCCCACACGCACACACACACACACACACACACACACACACACACACACACACACACACACACACACACACACACACTCAGGCGTCATTTGAGACAAATTGCAATAGGGACAATAGAGAATTTTTGTCTGTTCGTCTTACACGATGGACAGCGGAACCAACGTCCCGAGGGGCGACGGTCAAACTCGGGGGTCAGAACATGATCATTTCTAAGCAGAATACAGTATTATGCCTTTTGCACTGTTTGTCTCTCTACAAAACAAGTCAAGCGTCTTTCATTTTCATCAATAATATTTGATGCGACCCTTACAATCTTGTCTAGCGCGTGTTTTGAATACGAACAGATAAAGGAAAAAGACAACACGCTTTCAATGAAAGATTTATAAAGCAGGATCACAATTCTCTTGTCCACTGAAAACAAATTAAGTTTACGTAAAAGGTATAACCGCAGCTGACCTTTCTTCACAATGACCTCCGCGTTTTCATTCCACAAAATTTATTGTCAAAGATAGCACCCAAGTACTTAAAGCTATTGACAATTTCAACGGCCTGTCCAGAAGAGTGCTGTCTGCTTTCTGAAATCAATGATGAGCTCTTTTGTTTTGGTAACATTCAGATCAAGAAAGGACTCATCACAACATGTCACAAACTCATCCAAAGCAGGCCCGTGATAATGTTCGGAACCCTGTAAAAGACAAAGTAATACTGAATCGTCTGAAAATTTCATAAGGAAACGATTTTCTTAGCGGCTTCTAAAACAGTTAGTGTACAACATGTAGAGAAGAGTAGACAAAACACACCTTTGAGGGAAACCAGTGCTGGTAAGACGCCAGTCAGAAAAAAAGATTGTTGACATAAATTCTCTGAGGTCTGATTGTTAAAAGTTCCAAAACCCATGATACCAGCCTTTAGTTCAGGGAGAAATCACGAATCAGTCTCTCAGCCAAAATGTGAGGTTGTAAAGTGGTAAAACAACTGGTAAAATCAGCAACTAAACTTCTAGCATGTGCCAGTGACTTTTTCAGATGTGCGTATAGTGTTTTTAATGTGAACAGCTTTGCGTCCTCCACACCTTTTTCAGTCCTGTACGCAAACTGGAGAGGGTCGAGAAGGGGTTCAGTAAAACAGAAAAAAATGAAAGATCTTATGATCTTTTGCAGGGTTTTCATGACTAAAGAAATCAGGGCTACAGGTTGAAAATCATTGGGTTCTTTGAGGGGGTCTTTTTGGGGAGAGGTATGACAATAGAGGATTTCCAGATTTGGAGGTGTAACTGGTGTCAATAGAGAGCTGGAAAATGTGCTGGATGACACCACCCAGTTGATCTGCACAATAAGTAATGTTCTTCCGCAGATACCATCTGTGCCTGGGCTTTTGTTTACATTGATACTCTTTAAGCCTTTAGTCACACACTACATTCATCTCATCAGCAATCGCCTGATTAGCCGAGTTTCCAAGTTTGACTGTGTGGAATCATTCACTTCAGTTTCATGGCGTAAAATGTAACTGTTCCATCTTTGTGATCAATATTAAAGAATTTAGAGGCTTCCGCTTAACAACTACCACCTATTACGACGGATGGCTACATCGTAATACTGGTAGTTTTTTCTAGCCTTTATGATCCAATATCCTTACTATGTGAAACTCTATTATGTAATTCCTGGCAAAAGGGTGACTGCCAAGCGTTTAACATTGCAATGAAATACCAACAGAAAACGAAACACACTTCGAAAAAACAACAACAACAACAACAAATAACGAATACAGAACAGTTCACTGCAGCACTTTATTTCTTTTTTGGATATGTATCTGTCATATTTCATAAGAAACCTGTCACACCGTTTTTTCACCTATTACTGTTCTGTCCCGTTCCAGACTCCAGTCTCTGGTCCACTTGTTCAACATCAACGTTCTGCACGTGACCCCTGCGAAATAAGCGTCACTGACCTAGATTACACTGTCAGACACGTGGCTGCCTGTAATTATGCACAGGAGAATAAAACTTAAATATCGTTGATGGTTTAGTTTTGCTTGTGTCCTGTTACTAGCATCACCACTACCACCAACCCTACAACAACATATACAACAACAACATCAACTACTGCTGCTGCTGTTGTTGCTAATATCACCACCACCACCACCACCATCATGCCACTATCATTACTTCTAATTAACCCAGTGGCACTTGTTCGTGTTTATACAGTTGGTACCACCTTAAATACCATCAGTACGTGACGTCTCGTCGCACGAAGTGAAGACCATATAGCATATTAGATGACAATATTAGTTGTATTACGAGTTAGGCTTTGCCAGTGGTTCTTGTCGGCTCGAGGGTCCGGTCAAGGGGGTCAATGTTGGAGGTAAGAGTAGAGGGCTTTAGCCCAAGACTCTTATTCCTACATTGACCCCCTGACCGGACCCGTAACTTTACATGTGACGTAGACATTCAGGGGACGTAATTCTCCGTACGTCCGATCATAGATCAACAACGTCGTGCAACTGCATTCGCCTGGAATTCATCTCTCAGGTATTTTTTTTTAATCTGACACATTTTCAGTCATTCTTTTGTATGAAATTGTAATATAGGCCGAACACAACGCGTGCATATAGTTATTTTGTTCAGTTTTTATTTATCCAACTTTTTGTTTCTTCACCGTTTCGAATACGGCCAGTACGTGATAAGGCCTTTGTTTTAGTTGAATTTTCCTGTCGTTGATATTATCTAACTTATCCAATTATTCCGTTGTGTTTTGTATGAAACTGGTACCAGCGGTATCACAGAACGCATTTTTGTTGTTGTTGTGTAACCCACTAATTTATTTATTTAGTTGTAAATTTTGTTTAGAGGTTTGACTGAATGAAGATAAGGGCGTGTTTGTACCGAGAAATGTGATTGGCCAAAAATTTATTTGGGGAAGAACGCTTTGCTCAGCGAGTAAGGTTGTCATCGTAACATTTAATGAGGGAGTCAACATATCACAAAGAAGTACCCAACGGAGAAAGAAACACGCTTAGAAAAGACGGGTACAACACAATTTATTAATATTTCGGGTAAATACCCTTTGTCAAAATAGACAAACAAACAAACAGAGAGATTAGCCGCTACTTATCTTCATTGGCAGAAAGAATGTGGCAACTCATTCTTGCCACATTCTTTCTGCCAATGAAGATAAGTAGCGGCTAATCTCTCTGTTTGTTTGTTTGTCTATTTTGACAAAGGGTATTTACCCGAAATATTAATAAATTGTGTTGTACCCGTCTTTTCTAAGCGTGTTTCTTTCTCCGTTGGGTACTTCTTTGCATATTACACGCTTGGCAGTCACCTTTTTGGTCTGGATTGAACATATCACAAGCTACCTTGGTAATATGTGACAAGGGGACTCCTGTTGCCTTGAGAACGGACGACCTTTGGAAAAAATCAAATAGAACCAGGCCGATGAGAAAATTGTAAAGAGACTGAAAGCAGACAACTTTGAATGTTGTCCTCAGTGAGCGTTTGCTCAATGCATAGCCCCATGTAGTCTAGCAGATTACGCAATTTCTGCAGATGTAAGTAATTCGTCAAAAGAGTGATATTGGTTTGCAGGTACGTAACGAAAGAACAAATGCAATATGGTTTACGCATAACAACAGTTTTTGACCTTAGGATAGAGACTTTTTTTTTTAAAGAAGTGTTTATCGAAAGCTATTTGTTCGCTGAGGGGGAACCAGTCCTCGTACACGGCCCAGATAAGGCGCAAGACATTTCTGTGTGCATACCATTGCAAATTTCAATCATACAAGTTATAAGTTTATTCCAGTGATAAAATTAAAATCATGAGCAAGTAAACATGTGTACATATTGACGATAAAATACTTTAAAAAGTAATATTTTTTAGACAGAGATTATTTTGGGTTTGAACTTTGAAGTACATCTTATCAACGTCATATGCGTTATTTAGAACCGTAGAACTGACGTCTTTTGTGGGAGGAAAACATATTGAAGTAAACTCGCTTCGTGCATGTTTTGCATTGTGTCTGATGGCCATCTTCAACATTCTGAAGACTTTTTGTCCAGATACAACATGCATGTTGTTCGTCTGTTTTCCAGCCTACCGGCTCTACGTGTAGGCCTACTCTTTTTGATTAGAGGAGATGGGATTTTTAACTGGCCAAGCGCGGTCTTATCCGTCTGGTCTTAGGCACAAGCCTGGCAGACTGAAATCCATCTCCGAACCGTTTCCGTCTAAATCACTATGTTCAGCTGAACACCTAAATGTTGGAATTTTGTTTTTGCAACCCATTTGGCGACCAATCCGCACTCAGAAACTCATGATCAAGCTTTATCAGGACTGCATAAGGCACAATACAGAGAGTAGCCCTCTACATTAATATTTATTTATTTATTATTGGTTCATTTATGTATTCACTTACATATTTATTTATTATATATCCTTTTAATTATGGATGGAAGGAATTACTTGATGCACACGATCACTAGTGGTAGGATGATGGCCACCAAGGAGAGGGAAGGAAGAAATTTTTCAATAGGCATACATCTGTGCATGTTAATAATGTATCCTTTACTTAGCATGCATAGTCATATGTCCCATGTATCTCTGGTTTATTTTATTTATTTATTTATTTATTTGTTTATTTATTATTTAAATTTTATTATTCATTTAGTTATTTATTTTTGTTTGTTTGTGTTGTAGGTTTGTACATACACATCAGCATAGAAGATGAGAAGATACATGTACAAATATATGGTAATAGGTGCCATATCGCCCGCTCCTAACCCCAGCCCACATACACACACAAAACCACAGAACACTCGTCAAAAGACATGCACATCTGTGCATGTTCATAATCTATCCTTTACTTGGCATTCATATGTCCCAGGTATCTTTGACTACTTTATTTTATTTATTTACTTATTTTAATAATTTATTTATTTATATTTGTTTGTTTGTAATGTAGGTTTTGTACATACACATCAGCATACAACAAGAATATATATATAATTTTTCATTCAATTCTGAGAATGCTGTGCTAAAGCCATGGAATTCCAGGTTGGTAAGCTTGCATTGTGTCATCAGGACATCAGCTGCCCTTTTTTGTGACTGCATCGTTCACTAGTTCTAGAAAGAGAGGGTAGTGGGAGAGAAGGAATGACAGACCTGTCATTTTGAGCCTTCTACTGAACACCTACTACATAAAGCAGTAGGGACTACCCCCAGGCGCCCCGCCATCCGCTGGAGAATATCCAGTCCTCCCCCTGAGGGGGGATGCTAGAAAATATTCCCAAACAGATATTGGACCTGCTGAGTAGATTTAAGTTTTTGCAGCCTACGACCGGTTTCGCCCCAAAGGGGGGCTCTTCAGGTAGGCATACGGCGTAACCTGAAATTGTAAACACAACGCATGTACTAGAAGCCGCCTCCAGAATTTACTGGTAGCACCGCCAGCACAGCGCGGATTGCATCCCTATAAAGCTTTATGAGGTGTTGCAGTGGAAGAAGACAGACTAATTTTGAAAAGGCAAAACCTAGGCAATTTTTTGGTGCAATTATTCTTTACTTTTAACAAAAGCATCGCCCAAAGCAAACAAATGCACTCAATCAGATTAGGTGTTGATGATGATAGAACTTTATTGCCATATGTAACAATACATTAGGAAATCGTTGCGGTGCCGCGCAACATAAAAGGAAGAACATTAAACACATCAAAATATAATTGAGCTACTAACGTGCACACACACACACACACACACACACACACACACACACACACACACACACACACACACACACACACACACACACACACCGTATGCCTTAGTAACTATTGTGGTCTAAGCATAAAGACAATAAACACGATTTCACAGAAACACAAATTACATAGGACATATCGTAATATAAAACTGAACACGTCACTAGCATCATAGACACAGCAGTGTAGTTAGCCCTATTTCCAGGCCTACACATTAGTTTGGCCAGCCACCTGCTGCTGTGGTACGCAGGCACTCCCCGCTGAAAGCAGGCTATTTAGGTCACTGTCGGCATCAACTATTCCTTCTATAATCTATGTTGCGGCGGGACTAAAGATGTGTTTGTTGTGCCCGTGTGTAATGTTCTCTAACTCTGCTTCCTCAGTTTTTTTACATACCCTGCGGGATGTTTGACAGCAGATACACTTAGTAGTAGGATATTGGAAGAGCATTCTCTTCTAGTATCATAAACAGTCCTTCCAGTCAGTATGACTAGCGCGCACTAATGATTAATTGCCACCGATGGCTTATCGAGTCAGTTTCACCCGAACGCTCCGTAACTAAAAGTGTGTTCTGTGGAATACTCAAAATGATATGTCTGTCATTCCTTCTCTCCCACTACCCTCTCTTTCTAGAACTAGTGAGCGATGAGTCACAAAAAAAAAAGAAGAAGAAAAAAAAAAAAAGGGGCAGCTGATGTCCTGATGACACAATGCAAGCTTACCAGCCTGGAATTCCATTAGCACAGCATTCTCAGAATTGAATGAAAAATTACGTCCCTTGGAGCTAATCTGATTGAGTGCATTTTTTGACTTTGGGCGACGCCTTTGTTAAAAGTAAAGAATATATATATATAAGTATATCTGTTTGGGAATATTCATGCACTAGCCTCCCCTCTCGGGGGGAGGACTGGATATTCTCCAGCGGGTTGCGGGGCGCCTGGGGGTAGTCCCTATTACTTTATGTAGTAGGTGTTCAGTGGAAGGCTCAAAAGATCTAGTAAGCGATGCAGTCACAAAAGGACAGCTGATGTCCTGATGACACAATGCAAGGATTTCCATGGCATTAGCACAGCATTCTCAGAATTTATTGAAAAATTATATATATATATATATATATATATATATATATATATATATATATATATATATATATATATATATACACACACACACACACACACACACACACACACACACACACACACACACACACACACACACACACACACACACACACACACACACACACATTGTAATAGGTGTCATACCTCCCGCTTCCAAGCCCACTCCACATACGCACAAAAAAACCGCAGAAGACCCACCAGCATTAGCATTCATATGTCCCAGGTATCTTTGACTTACTTTATTTATTTATTTATTTAAATTATTTATTTGTTTATTTTGTTTGTTTGTAATGTAGGTTTTGTACATACACATCAGCATATAACACGAGAACATATACATACATGGTAATAGGTGTCATACCGCCCGCTCCCAACCCTACCCCACATAATACACAAAACAGCAGAAAAAAAATCCACCAAAGACATGCACAAATGTATTCTGATGGGCATTAATGGACTGTAAACCTACTTATAGAGACTTGAGGTTAAGAAAGTGGCTTGTACTGACTGCCTGTATTTTAGCTGCACAACTACTAATCTCATTTATACAGTTAATTACACTGCACATGAAGCCATCAGTTCTGTGAAAAGTACTGTTGGCCTCATGCACAGGGACACCAAAACTTAAAGATGAGGCCACAACTGACACCTCAAACAAAACGCTACCTACACACACATCAATGATACAGTCATCCTCCGTGTACGTTAGGCAGGGCAGGCTTAAAGTACGGGACTGTAAATCTTCCAGCGAAATGTCAAAGCCAGTAAGAAAATATGATAACAGCAGCAAGTACATGTATTTTGTAACTCACTCAAATAAAACATGAGAACTCATTGAGCCCAATGGTGTTGTGAGTGGGTGATGGAAACACTGAAAAAAATAGTATGTGTACATTATGCAGTAACCCCCCCCCCCCCAATCCCCTGCCTCCCACCTCTCTACCACCCTGCCCTAAAACTAGCTATACATCATAAAACATATCTCACAAATTAATAACTTGACTGTCTGATTTATTAAATCATCTCAATGACACCTATCTCCTTTCGAACATTATGCAGTACGTCCCCCCCCCACTCTACCCCCCCTCTACCCCCCCCTCTACCCTCCCCCTCTACCCCCCCCCCCAACCCCCACCTCTCCACCACCCTGCCCTGCCCAAACCTTTGATCGGCAAACCTAGATCGGAGAAAATCGGCGAAATTTGGTTTCTTTTTTAATTGAGGTTGAACGAACCTAAACAAACCTAGGCGAACTTGAGAAAACTATGTTCGCCATGGTTTTCTTTCGTAATTGAAGTGCTTGGTTCGGCATAAGCATAGGATCTGCAAAGGTGTTCAAAATGGCTGCCGCAATGCCGCTTAGCGATTTGGAAGATTTTTGTTTATGTTTTCCCTGCAGAAGGGATCCCAAAAACAGCGTTGCGCCTCCCACAAATCAATAAAATAGGTCTTGTTCTTCGCACGAAAGTGAAATATCGCCGCCCGCCATGGTTGTTGGATCGGTGACTATCTTCTTATCCTCCAACGCAGAAGAGGGTAAAAGTTTTCACCAATCAGAGAAACGGATCGTCTTGGATTGCTCAACAAGTCATGCGATCTTTTCCGACAGCGAACTATGCCGAGGTTCGCGAACTACTTCAAACTAGTTCCCCGAGATCAAGAACTCTAGATCTTCAGAGTTGGCCAACAAATGTACGGAAAGGTTTGTCCAATTAAGAGCGGCCTTAAAGCTAGCTGTTTATCATAAACATATCTCATAAATTAAACACTTGACTGACTGATTTATTAAATTATCTCAGTGTCACCTTTCTCCGTTTTTTGTCGTTTTAATCCGGGCATCAACGAAAGAAACGCAAAATTCGAGTGTATGTTGTATTATGATAAATCCACAAAAATACAAGTTACACTATTTTTGATAGCCAGTGTACGCCCAACAACATGTAAGCATGCAGTCACCGTACTGTAGTAACTGTGCTAAGAGAGGAACCATCCCGAAGTCAGGTAGAGCGTCAGGAAAGGTAGCCGAAGGAAACCTAAAGAAAGCCGGCGCTAGGCAGAAGCGTCTTTTTGACAGGAAAGCAAAACGCCGTCAGTTCCAAGTAGGAGACAAGGTGTTACTTCTGCTACCCACCAAGCACAACATCCTAGGAATGAGTTGGCGAGGTCCCTATGAAGTGGTAGGGCGACAAGGGGAGTGTGACTACCACGTACGGGTAGGGAGCAAAACCAAGTTACTCCATGCTAACCTGTTGAAACTCTTCCACGAGATAGTGTGCGTAGCTACCGCCGTAGTCGTAGAAGAGGGTGAAAAACGGGAAGAGGTATCCGTTGTTGACAACTTGCCGACAGTGACATTGACAGCCGTTGAGACACCCAGAGACGTTCATTTAGATCCTGAGTGTCCAGACGTACACCAGGACATTAGAGACTTGGTTGAGCAGTACGCAGACATTTTCACAGACTTACCGCTGCGCACTACGTTAGACGAGTGCGAGATAAGGCTCGAAGACGACAGACCAGTACGTACCAGAGAGTAGGTAAGTAGCAGTGATCAGACAGGAGGTAGAGACGATGATAGACATGGGAGTGAAGTCGGGTCCGATTGTGTGGACAGTCTTGTGAGGCGGCGTTTCAAACACTGAAGGATATACTTTGCGCTAGTCCAGTCTGCTGTATGCCAGACCTAGATAAACCCCTAGTGTTGCAGACTGACGCTTCAGATGTAGGAATAGGTGCGGTGTTTTGTCAAGATCAGGGACAGGAACTCCAGCCGATCGCATGCGCTAGCAAGAAGTTGAATAAGGCTGAGCGAAATTATTCAACCATAGAAAAGGAATACTGGCCTGCGGCGTTGGTATGGGACGTTCAGAAGTACAAGCAGTATCTGTACGACCGGACGGTCACCACTGCAGTACCTACAACAGGCTAAAAGTACCAACAGCAGATTAATGAGATGGGCACTTCAGCTGCAGCCATTCTCGTTAGTGGTGCAAAGCATAGCAGGGAAAGAGAACGTACCCGCTGATTTTCTAAGTAGGAATGTCGAGTCGTGAAAGTAATAAGGAACAAAAACTAGTAGTTTTGTCTTAGGGGGGGATGTGTGTCACGACACGGGTTTTTTTCCCCAATTTTTATAGGGGAGTAAGTTTACAGGGGTGACAGATTAGTTAGTCACCGGGTAAAAGTAGAGTAGGAGTGTAGTATTTGGCCTTTACACGGATGTTGGCTGCTGTGCGTGAATACGGAGGTCGGCGTAACGCTATTGGGTGGTGGTACCCGTTTCACGTGAATTTGCATCACGTGATAGACTGAGCGCCTTTTTGCTACACGTACGATAACGAAATTGTTAGTCAGTCGCATTCCAGCTGCGAACAAGAACAGTCGGCTTCAAGCAGTCAACGAAGTAACTAGTCTTCGAGGGGGGATTTCGCGGGCGTGGTTAGCCATTTGCTGCGGTCCTCAAGTGGCGTGTCGTCCTCCTGTGACGGTCCCACACTCAGCCCTGAAAGTCAAAAATTTTGCCCACCAGCCTTTGGCTAGTGACTTCCAAGTTTTACTAGCCAAACTGAAGATGTTACTAGCCAAAACTGAAAATTTTACTACTGAAAATAGCCCCCCAACTCAACAATATAATGTACCACAAGTGTTTGACGCCCAATGTTAGAGTGTTTTCTGCCCAGAGGCATTGAAAACAAATATTTGAACAGACAATCATAACCAAGTTAATGTTTATGTCCTGACTTCAGGCTTTTGATAGTATCAAGTGGAGAAATAACTGACAAAGTCCCCATGTGAACTGTGGTGGGATTTTTTATTTATTTATTTTTTGTAAGTAGAGCTGGGCTTCTGTTTGCACAACAGGTTAAAGGGTCTGTAGACCCCCAGGTGTAAATTTTAGAGGGTATACAGACCCCCATCCTAGCATTATAGAGGGTCCGCAGATTTATTTAAGAAAAACTGCATCATCTGTATGTTCCTTAACTCATTCTACCCCAACACCGAAATCCCCAAATTTTGCCGTTGTCCTCTGAAGACTGCATTGCAGTGCAGGACAAGATCGACCATGCTAGTTCAAGGGTGATGCCAGAATAGCTTGGCGCCCATAGGAGCCAAGCTATTCTGGCATCACCCTTGAACTGTCATGGTCGATCCTTATCTTGCTGTGGTGTGTCTGGGGTAGAATGAGTTAAAATAAATTATCCACACCGGGTCTGCCCTGGGGGACTTGGGTGGGGTTAACTACATTTTAGTTCCCAGGGTCACCCTGGTCAGCCCTACAGGGTGTGTTTTTTTCTGGGGCATGTGTTTCTGTCTACCCTTGGTCCATTCACCTTAATTTGTCTTTTAACAATTCTCCCAACTGTCTGCACTGCCTGTAGCTCTTGATATTGGATGTGTGTTGCTAAGGTCTTAGCTTTATTTAGGCCCCATGGCGTAGGTTTATTTAACGTATTGGACCGGCTGGCGACATACATTCCGATATTCTGTTTCTTTTTTTTTTCACAAGCAGTGCAGGCACGTCCTGAGAAAGCCTTGTTGCTGTCGGGACGATAAACAATGTACAATCAATCAATCAATCATTAAAGTAAATTATCTCATTTCGCTCTCTCCTCTTTAAATGTATTGTGACAGTGTGTGTGTGTCCTTTCCATGATCTGATTCTTTAACTGGTGAACTATCGCGCAAAAGCCCGTCTCCCTAGCACTCTCACACACAGAAAAACATATATCTATTTATTTATTTGTATGATCGTTTGATAATGTATTGTAACAGAGAATATAGCGTTTTCTGCTGAACGCGGCAGATTGACAACCCGAAGTGTGACTTGTCTAAACTCTGTGTGCCGTCGTGCTTTAGCCTTCGGGGGGGGGGGGGGGGGGGGGGGGGGGGGCTTCCATATGCATTGCTTTCAGCCACTTTTTTAGCGCCCGCTCTCTTTCCTATCTCTTTTTTTGTGTGCTTTGGCCACAGTAGATCTATGATCACTGGTCGATCATGCACACTTCTCTCCCCTGACAGTGCTATTATCTACTTTACTTTGTAACCTTCCTAAAATATTAGCACTGGCAGTCTCCCCTTTTCTTTTCATTTTCTCTCTCTCTCTCTGTGTGTGTGTGTGTGTGTGTGTGTGTGTGTGTGTGTGTGTGTGTGTGTGTGTAAACTGATGTACTTCAAAGTTTGTTTCAACCCGTTTAACCACTCAGAACTGAGACGTGTTTCTCCAATTACTTTTGCCTAATAACTGTGTACCAGAAGATGGATCGACCACGATTAAAAAAACTGACAAACTTATTTCTGTTCAAATTTCTGGACTTGCTTTTTGAGTTTGCCTCAGTGCTCATTGCGCATGCCATTCGAGTGCCGTCGTGCTTTAGCCATGGAAATACACTCAGCACAGCCATGGACTCTGAAAACTTTGTCGTAGCGGCGGTGCCACACACGGCTCAGGGGTAGCATTTCTGGTACTGTTGCTTGTCGATGGAGATGGCGATGTCGAAGTGCAACTTTCTTCTTAGCGATTATTATCAAGATCAGACGGTGCCGGATTGAAGAATCCGAAGCATTCCAGCTCCTCCTTTGCTTTTCTCCGCCATGTACAACTTCGTTCTAGATCGAAAGCGAAACGCACGATGCCGTATCCCATAATAGTATGTACGGTGACGTCACAGCAAGTAACGCGTTCAACATGTAGCGCACACTTTGTAATAACATGCTGACACCAAACATTAACTAACAGTTTGCCCGCCCTGTTACACTCGCATGGACCCCGGCGTCGGGTCGATTCTGAACGCAGCCGCGACTGAGCGAGCCGCTAAACGTACCAAGTCATCACTAAAAATAGAACGACTGTCACCGACCACTGGTACGCACAGTTCGAGTGACGTGTTCGGCTACTGCCGCAAAGTGATGTTAGAGGCGACTCGCGGTGCGGTCAGGTCACGCGCTGGCGTACCTGATGTTCGGCTGGCCGTTAGCCGTTGGATTGGAAAACGCACGAGAGATAGAACAATAGAGATCCGAAAGACAATGAATTCAATAAAGCCGCATCTGTCATTAAATTACGTCATTTTTAATATTACAATTTTTGACCCCCATTACACCCCCGTTATTACCAAATCAACCCTTTGATTTTAAAAAAAGTGACGAGCATGACTGATGCGGCCTTATTGATCTGATTATCTTACGGATCTCTACTGTTCTATCTCTATAACTATTGTCTCTGTGAACACCTAATCATTTACCTGTCTAAGTGGTTTCAAGTGGAACTTTATACGTTACTAATAAGTTACAACTAACTTTTAGGAACCTGCAGAGGTAACCTTTAAGTTAGTTGCCATAAGAACTTATTAATTACTTACCATAAGAACTTATTAATTACTTACTGTAAGTTCTTATAAAGTTCTTACAAGAACTTGACTCCAGTCACAACTTACTCAGACAGATTTGACAAGATACAAGGACAATAAAAAAACTTTTTTTTCTCAGTAGTACTCTGAGGGTGGTGCAGATGGGGCTAAATAATCAGGCACAAGTGTTGTAAATGACGTGTCATCTCTCTGCGAAGCATATGACAAAAATATTGATTGATTACCAAATCTGATTTTTATTTGTTTAAAAGATTGTATAGTTTTTCTGTGGTTTCCTGAACACCGATCTGTTTTCCCATCTCTAAAAAACTAGCCTTTAGTTCTTCAACATTTACGGGAGATTGACTACGCATTTTATTCTGAATTTCAGACTTCTGTTTCTTGTAATTGTTCAAATCATCCTGCACTCTCTTAAATTCAATATTGTCAATAAAATTATCGTCCAATGCCTTACTGATAATAAGTTTCATACTGCTCAACTTCGCACCAGCGAGCGTACTCAATGCTTCATGTTTCTGTAATTTCGTGTGAAATCTTTTGTTTAAGGCCTCCAAACCAAAGCATGCCAGGCATGTAGCAACGCTAACACCCTCAACTGCAATTCCAGTTAAACTTCCAATTCCTGTGGCAAACAGAACAATACCCCCTACAGAACATCAGCTGAAACAGCACCCACAGCCATTGAAGTGTTTTGTACAGAATTAAATACTGACTTATACCTCCTTTTACATCTGGAGTACCTCGCCTCTTCACTTTCCAAATATTTAATTGCTTCTGTAATATTCATTAAATGAAATGCGTCTGCCTGTAATGTTTTATCTGATGCAATTGGCACATGTGGATCAGGCGCAAGCGTTGTTTTAGTCGTCACAATTGATTCAGTCGGCTCAAGCGTTGGTAGTATTGGATAGAATTTTACCTTTTTTTTTATTGACAAATATTTTTTATTTAATCAGCAATTACATTTTGTAACTCGTTAAAAGCATACAATTTGCTGGCATAATAAAACGAAACAAGATCAATGTGTTCTAGTTTTATGAAATTTAGAAAAACAAAAGTTATTTTGTCGACTAATATCTTGACAGCTGGAACACTGCTCGAAACCTCAAAAACATCTACATTTTTTCTAATGGCAATAAAAACCTTTGTTGATTCTGATACTGTTTCATCCCACGTAAGTTTGATTCCCTGTGCTATATCTGCCTCTTTCACAGAAGTTACAGATCTCATGATAATTTCAAATACTATTGTCACTTCTCTTGCGATGGAAAAGTTTGCTGGTGCAAACACAACCTTTGCATCAGATCTGCCCTTCCTATGTGTAAGAAGATACCTCCGTTTCTCATAATTTTCAACTTTCAGTTTATCTCTGCTATTGTTGTCTTGTGCAAAACTTGGAACAAGACTTACAATCAACGGCCCAGAGCTAACAACTTTTCTGAACACTAAGGCTCCTTCATCATCAGTATAGACATAAGGACTAATAAATTCCAACTTTATGTCCCAGTCAATTGTGGGTGCTGGAACAGGCACAGGCGAAACTACCCACTTATTTCCCACATGTATTAAGTTGTAGGGCACATTATTTACAGGCGGAGTAGGTGCAGTGACATCACGCAACTGTCCAAGTTTAGGAATAGGTCTCTCTGTTCCATCCTTCATGTCATCGATTACTTTCCTCTTGTACATGCCAGTCGAATCAAGTTCAAATCCATACACCTCGCCCTCCTCCCCCTCCTTTTCAAAATCCTGTACATCAGCCAAATCTTTCAACTCTGTCACTGGACATGCAACTGGAATAATTCTCGGCTTTGGACCACCACTCATTTTTATAAACAAAAATAAAATTATTTAACTTCTAACACAACACTAAATCATGCATTATAACTGGTTTGTCATCCTGATTAGTTACAGATATACACAGTGACTCAAAGAAACTGGAACCTAATTTCTTAAACTGTAAATTAGGAAATCTAACAACCACACTTTCACAATAGGGTGCAGTTCCAGCTGGCACACATCTCAACAAAGACGAAGGGTTTCCATTGTGTACATTCTCAGTGGTGTTTAGTTCTTTTTTTTAATACACATTAAATACTGTGTGTACTGCTAAATAAACAGGACATCTGCCAGTTATTTTTTTTGTTTTTTTGGGTGCAAATAGACCTTCTGACAGTTTCCAATCTTCATCTGGAAATGTTATAAATGTGCAATAAAAACCAAGTAAAGATACAAGAACATTTGATAAAGAAAAATGACTATCTTTTGGAAATTCTAATGTAACAAGTAGGTTAGCTGGATTTAAAGTTGCTTTAATTTTAAATTTACTTTGAAACCATTCAGCTACAGTACAAAAGTCATAATACCCAGCTGGTAAAGTTTCAGTCTCGCCATAAAAAAATACTTATAATTTGTATCATCTGTTACATTAAACCACTTTACTGTATAAAACATTTCATGGATAGCTACAGCCTTGCTACCATCGCAATTATCAATCCCATTAGTTAACCACACTGGTTTGCTTGTGTCAAGATTTGTTAAGGTAATAAACATTTTTATTATCTCATATAAAAAGAAGGATGGAATTTAAATCACCAACCATTACCACTACAAACGCATTTCAATTTAATGTGGATGCTAAGTACAATGTCGCACCTACTTATGAACAGAAAATAATTCAACTAAATCAGCTTGATATAGCTGTGTCGGACGCAAGCGTACAAGACCTATTTCAAGTGAAAGTACCCAATCCATTTGACCATTACCTAAACCCTCCAATAACAGACGATGCTACTGCAAGAAAGTGGTCATCAAGTCCACTACAGATGTTCCAAAACCAACTCAACTTTGATGTTTTCATAGCATCATTTATTTGTCCTTCAGTAAATGAGGTTTCTTGTATTACGGTGTTTGTTATTTCTGGCAGGCTTGTTACTGCTGCCAATTCAATTTGTTGTGCAGTTGGTAACCTTGTTTGCGTGTCATGGAGGGCACTAACAAGATGCGGCACAAGCGGCGTGACAGGAGACCCTCCAATTCCAGGTTGATGCAAGGCACCAACACCGCCTTCATTTTTGATTGTACTTAAAGCCCTAAACTTACCAGGGTCTTTTTTGTTAGTCAATAGTACTTTTCCTTTGTCTACAGTATTTAAATATAAATGGCCCTTGCCATCAAGTTCAAACTGATTAGGATCTATGTTGTCTGGGCGATCACCAACATGATTATAAAACGAGTTCACTTTGGTTTCTAAAAGTTCATGACGTAAACTGTAAATATTTCTTGTACCAGTCATATCTGTCATATCTGTCATATCTGTTGTATTACCAAAATCATATATGTCATCCATTTCAAAATCTTCATGACCAAATCCTCCCACTGCCATTGTTTTATTAATTTAATATTTTTTATTGTGCATAATAAAAATGACACAGTCTTACGGATCAAAGTTAGACCCATATAGAAAACTACGTGAGCCTCTTGGTGTTAAGGGCATTAGGCAATCAATCGTTTGAAATTCTGACAGCACATTTACCTTATTACCAAGGAGCACTGAATGACCGTCTGAGTTTTGAACTAACTTTCAATGACTACTCCAAAGTTATTAAATCATCTGATCTCAGTGCAACATATAAAATCTCTAACATTTCTTTGGAATATGAAATTGTCACACATGATTATTTAGCTACTCTCATTCAAAATCAGTACAAGACAAAACTGCCGATTTATTATGACCGGGTGATTAGACACAGTTTAATCAATAAAGACAAGAGTGACCCAATGTGGAACATAAACTTGAACACACCTGCCAGGTCACTGAAAGGCATACTTATGTTGTTTGTTGAACCAGCGGCTCCATACAAAAGGGATTCAGAAAAATTCTACAATCCAAAGATAACACATTTATCTTGCACAATCGAAGGCCACCCTAATCAAGTGTATGCGTCTGGAATGCAGCCTTACCAGCACTACGACGAGATCACAAAGTATTTTGCGGGTGGAAGGATTAGAGATAAACCAGCAAACATAGCGTGTAAAGATTTGCATCTGTATGACGTTAGGATCGGACAATACCTTACAAATAAGTATGCACTGTGGTTATACCTTCGCAGTACGGACGATGACTACCTACATGGATCAGGTCGAACTGTTGAGAATGGTAGTGACGGAATTACAATCCAGATACAAAAAAAAGGTTGAAACCGCTGCAGCCATTAACATATATTTGTATCTGATTTATGACGCACAACTGAACATACAAGAGTGCAGACTAAGTGGACACTTGTATTAAAATTATATTGTGTATTAAAATGAACTTGATGACACTTGACCCACACTGTGGTTTGTTTTGTGGTGCCACAGGGTGTGGTAAAACTGAATTTGTTCTTAATTTATTACAAACAAGATACATACATCATTTTGAAAACATTGTAATATTTTGTCCTACAATCAAACACAACAAAGCTTATCACAACCGTTTATTCATTTGGACTGACAGCAACATTTACTTAGTTGACCCTGAGAAAAAACTGAATGACTACCTGCATTATTTTTACAAGCAATTTGAAGGACAGCCAACCCTGTTTATAGTTGATGACTGCTCAGCAGAAAAAGACATTGTCAAGAAGAGAAACCACTGACTTATATTTACTTGACCTCTGACTTCGACAATTTTCGCTTTGAGTTCCTTCGCGCATCTTAGCTGCGCACTTTTGCATTGCCCTTTCCGGTACCAATGTGAAAAGACACGTCGAAGTACGAGTGCATACGAAGTTATTTGGACTGTTTTGACTATTTCGGCATGATGTCGAAGCGACAACACGGTGGGAGTCGTTGCAGTTTTAGCAAGTGTGACACGGACAGTCTTTTTTGTCGTGGTGTGTCTTTTCATGGCTACCCGAAAGCAGGTGTGAGCGAGGAGCAAGATGCATGGAGAAACCGGTTGATCTACCTCGCAAGCAGGACCGACAAAGGTTTCAATCCGAACGCAGCGAAGATTTGTTCGCGACATTTCACTGACGATTGCTTCGAATACATGGGAAAGCGTAAGTCTTTGTGTTGTGTGTTAAGTCAGTTCTCTCAGAGCCATGTGTGACTGTGTGTTTTCCAACGCGGCAATAATATATAGTGTAAACAAGCCGATCTGGATCCGGCCTCGATCGTGAACTGTAATCTACATAATATCAGATAACGTAAAAATAATATTTAAAATTAATTAATAAAATAACTCACATGCTAACACTCAAATAAAGAGAGACATGTTAACCTGTTGACTTTTTAGTACATTGAAAATGCAAATCTTTGTTACTATGTTTAATCAAAAGAAGTTAAAATAATGAGACAGCTGACTAAAAGAAGAGAAGAAATAGCTATCAAATTGAAAGAGAAGTGTATTTATTTGCATATGTGGCTTGAAGCATTCTCAGAAGATTATGAATTAAATTTTATAAAATAGTTTGCGCTTTCATTGATGCTTTAAAATTTATTTTTTAATGAAGGAAATTGTAAGCAATTAGTTTAGCAGATAATATATTTTAATTTTCCATTGCACCATTTAGAAACTAATGCATGTATATTATTTTTATTACTAATACTATTAAAAAAGAATATCTTAATTTTTAAGTGGTGTAATGGAATGTTGAAATATATTATCTGCTAAAATAAATGCATGTAATTTCCTTCATTAAAAATAAAATATATTCTTTTTCAACACGCTCCATCAGATCTTAATAAAAAAATGCATCAAGTTAGTGCCAATTCCTGATTACAGCTGTGCGGTATGTAATGTAGTCACAGTGACAGTGGTGACATACTTTCTTGAATTTTAGATCTATGAACGTTGTTTGTATCGAATAATAACATGAAGAATATCCTTTTCCATTAACAATTTTTTTGTTGACAGCCCAGGTTGTTTTTTTTGTGCAATTGGGAAACCCTCCATAATCTGCCCCTGACTGTATCTCAATAATGAATATTTTCCTGGATGGCGAATCTCCAAGGAAAATACAAAATTAAGTGTTTGTTACAGCTATTATGTCAAGACAATTTTGGGTACTTTGGTATTTGAATGTGTTTGTTTAGGGGTTTTGTTAATTGTTTTCCTTTTCATTCCTAATTTAAAGCTAAGGTTAGATGATTTGGCCCCAAAAAGCTTGTTTGAGGTTATTCAACCCACCATATTTTTATTGTGGTCCCTACGCCTTTTTGTGCAGTGGGCTGGAAAGGTTTTTTTCCCCCTTTTTTAAGCCCACATTTTTCCAGTTTCGGAGATGTACAAACATATTATTCTAAATTTCTGACCTGTACGTTCATATTTTCCCAGATATCTGGAGATATACACATATAGCCCTCATATTTTCTTTTCAGCTCAGTGAACATTGTTTTTCTTACTATGTTCTAAGCGCTAACACTGTACCACATAAAAGAAGCTGTTTTTATTTTTCTTTCTAACTAATGGAATTTCACATGTTTTCAATACGACAATAGATTTAAATATACAATTTG